>OY757918.1:110886139-110923639 GCA_963585895.1 Sepioteuthis lessoniana
ACTGGACTTTTTGGTTTGGTTTCTTTGTTTAATGGCATATCAACCATTGCAGGTTATTTAACGCCAAACCCATTCTCCAAGAAGAACAGTAGTGGTACTATTTAACCCATAACTGGGAGGATGTCGGGGCTCGTACCTTTCCCAAGGGTATTTTACCGAAAGTGAACGTAATAGAGCGACTGGAGTACGAACTCGCGTACTACAATTCCGCAGTCCATCGCTTTAACCATTACACCACGAGGACACCTCCACTGGACTTTTTAGTCTTCCATAAGGGGAAAATGCACTCATCTTGGTGATGTATGATTTACTAGATAGAAATGTGGTGTCTTCGTGAGAGAATAGCTATGATAGTTATACAACATGGATATGGATTAATATCGTCTAATTGCAGAATCTTTGTTAAGGCCAGGAGATTGTTTAATGTATCTCTGAGAAGCCAAATGCTATCAATGAAAGTAATTGCATTTCACAGGGGATTGTGGTTGTCAAAAACAAGAGTTTCAGTACTGATACCAAGCCATTGGCTACTGAACAGAGCAAATGGAGTGTGGAAGACTGTTTACGTGTCTGTTGGTCAAACAAGTCACATGCTTTGTAAGACAGTTAAGGATACCGCTTATAGGAACAAAAAATGTAATTTGCGAAGTGTTCTGCAAACTGGCTATATGACAGTATGCGGATGGTTTGTGTTCTAATGAAGTACTCATAGGATCCCCTTGTATATCTTCTGTATCCTTTGATATAGCTCAGAAAAACAATTCTATCAGCACGTAGATGTCATACTCTATCTCGTTACTGGCTTTCTTCTGACGAAGATAGAAGTTATAAATTATCAGTTCACTCTGATGTCTTTCTAAATAATTTTTAGAAATTTAGCTTGCATCTACACACACATACACACACACACACACACACACACACACACACACACACATATATATATATATATATATATATATATATATATATATAAAGGAAATATACTGATTTCTATTAAAAGTGGGGGGGTAATTTTTGCACAAACTATCGACTTGAGAGGTTGTATATTTTGTATCTGTATTTTTGCATTCATTGGCCAATCAGCGTTTATGCGCTTGTTTTGAAATTTTGAGATACTTTGAAGAAAACTATGTTTCCTTACCGCGAAAAATTTAAGGGATTGAAACCCAAGATTAATTTTAGCCAATTAGAATCATAGATAAATCATTAACTTATTTTTTATCTAAGATCTAACCTACCATAACAAACTTTCGGGTTATTTCTTTCGAGTGAAAATTTAGCATTCCTTTCTCAAAAATGTATTTAATTTCAGGATCACTAAAATTGAACTAATATATTATTGTTTACATCGATGTATATATCAGCTTAAGTTGCTGATAACAATTTCAGTTGCAGCTGCATATATTCTTAACTCATAAATATATTTTCACTCACATAGAATTTTTACACACACAAAATATGTCCCTTTAGATTAGGCTAAAAAACTGCTACATGAATCTTCCCATTCTCTTTAAAATATTTACGCTCTGTCTAATATTATCTCGTCTTACAAGATAAAATTTGTAACTTTTCAGCAAACTTTTCACTCAATCTAATGAAATAAACATTTATTAATTTGCACACCGGAGCTCTATTCAATAATTTACACATTTTTCCGTAATACACACACACACACACACACACACACACACACACACACACACACACACACACACACATATATATATATATATATATATATATATATATATATATATATATATATATATATCCTTGTCATCAAGATGTGATGAGAACGTTGATTCCCTTGATTCTCTGTAGCACGCTTGATAGGTCCTCTAGACATTACCCAGTATAAACTCAGACCCCCTCGATAGTGTTGTGATTCTTATAGGCTACAGAAACGTGTATTTATAGACTCAAACTTGAAGAGTTGAGATTCTTACGTGCTAAAAAATATATGATTCTTCAACCGATAAGTCGATGTAATCTCCGCTGGTGACGAATATTCTAAACAGGATAAGTCAGACCTTTCTAAGGAAGAACAATAATGCCAGATTATTAAGTATATAATCTGCTTAATAGCGGTATAGTAAATGAAATACATTCAACTATCGTCTGGACTGATTATATGTGTATCATTCTTAAGTTAACTTAAGCAACTTAGTGATATGCTAGTGTCATTTCTTCATGAATGTGTGCGAAACTGCTTTGGCTGGTTAGCGTTTATATTGTAATCTTGTAGGGGTCAGAGAAGTTTTATTAACCAGGGGAAATAGAAACCGATTTGCATTTTAGAAGAATAGAGAAATTCATTCCGAATGTGAAATGGCGTAATGTTTTTAAGGAAGTGTAGATAAAAAATATGCTTTTTTTTTAATGAGAAAAAGATTTTGTTGTAAAACTTAGGTGATATTGAGAAAGGAATTTATTAAACGTATGCTTAATTATTGGTAAAGAAAGAGAAGCAGATGTATTGTTATTTGTTTGCGTCGGATTTGACACATCAAGGTTACCTGTCATTATCCGAAGCGACGATTCTTCTAATTTTCTAGATCAGGTGTCACGTTGGAATTTAACCTTTTTCTAAACAATTCAATTTGGTAGAAAATTGACATTTCTTTGATTCCAACCATCCAATCCCTAACCCAGTTAAGAATATACTTAAATTGGCCGGTTTTGTCATATGCAGAATTGAAGCAGTTGCAGAAAAATCACAGTGGTGCGTGAGTTGGTGATTGCGTCCCCGAAGCTCTGATTTGTTGACGTTGGACCAAACTGCTCTGAGTATAGAAAGTGAAAGAAGCCGCCCAAAATACAACGCTGCGAAAAAAAAAAAAAAAAACTTAACTGACATTCAAAATCGCCTTGTGTATAGAAAATGGAAGACAGAAAAGATTAAAGCTTACATCAGTAACTGGAGGACTCTGACTAAAACTTACCACAAAAGTAACAACTTTAAAAGACATTTTTATTTACTACATATTGTTTTCTTTTTGGCAAGGCGTGTTTGTTCTTTATGGCGTCGATTTTATTTTTCTTACTTCTTTAATTGGGTTGTATCATTCAGTTACTTACTGACCGGTGACTCCAATTAGCAATTGACCCGTTGTCTGGATCTTAAAATCATACCGTGGGCAGATAACGAATCATTAGTGCTATCCGAAGATATATTCGACAAGCGAAATGTCCAGTGGATTAAAAGCTGAATCACCCCCGAGTTAGGTGAGGACGCTAAAATAAACTTATTCTGAGTTATATCTCGATGGACTGCTATAAAAATTGTGTGCACTCTCTCTTTCTCTTTCTCTTTCTCTATCTCTCCTTCACTCTCAATACTGTCACGTAATTGAACGGTTCATAGAAAATTGTTATTGAATGAATAAATAAATAATTGAATAGATAAATTAAGGAATAAAAAACAGACAGTCTTCGAACGGCTGAGGTCCTTGTTTTAGTTAAAAATGACTAAGGAAAACTGGAGTTCCGAAATTTTTATACGCGTCTGCAGAAGCGAGAGGAAGTGGATATTTCTCCCGCCGAAACCAGGCGAAAATGAGGGCACGAATCGTGATCTTTTGGGAGTTGACGGCGAGAATTGATAAGTTAAATACGTCAGTTGAACACCAGCGAAGATGATGTAAGACGAAAGTCTACGAGTCCCAAATTCTGGGAGCGGTCCAAAAAGGGCGTTAAACCTAGCGGATGTTAAAGGACGTTAAACCTAGCGGATGTTAAAACCGGGAAAAATTCAAGATCTGTGTCTACTCCTTCTTTCCCATCATGATATGTTGCTTATTTTTGTCTAGTTGATGCAGTCGTCTTAGTTTCTATTGTGTCTTTCTTTCTCCTGGTGACTACTTATTATCTAGTAGTAAATAAACCTTTAAATAGTTTAATAGAGTTTCCTCGTTCGTCAACTTGGTACCATGTGTGGTCACAACGATATCGAAAAAATGTATTTTTAATACAGCCATGGTATAATATTAGTTAATCTGTTCTCGGAGTTCAAACACTAACTAACTTGTGACGGCAAAATCCAGTCATTATATCAACATCTCTTTATAATTCAAATCTATTCCTATGCTGAAATTCCAAATCAGCTATTGTTCGAGTCAAGTTCCTGGCTAATTTCCTTTTCCATTTCACACCTGGGTAGCACTTAACAAGCCCAAAAGAATATTTCCAATATTGTCAGCAAATAGCTGACTGTCACCTCTAGCCAGTTTCGAAATTCAACAACACAGCTTGACCTCTCTCTATTCGTAGTCACAGCTGTTTCTTCCGACTATCAACTTATTCTCTGGAAAAATTATAAAAAAAACTGAATTTTCATATTAACTCCATTCAGATAACTCTGAAGGAATTTTTAACTACGATATTCTGAAATGCCAATCAACCCTGTTATATTACAGTCTTATCACGTCCAGTGTATGCACACAGCTGTGAATGTAAGGTTTTGCTAGTCTGCTATGACTAATGTACGATAAATTAGAGTGAAAATGAAATATACTAATTCTTTGATATGGCCAGAAAGCTGAAAAAGCAGTGAAACATGAAAGTGCAGTTGAAAGCAGTTGTAGATGGTGCCCTTGGATTGGTCTCAAAATTCTTGGAAAATAGTCGGGGTAGGGGTTAAAGGTTGGAGGAATGATCCAGACCATATAGACTACATCATTTTGGAAATAAATCAGAATACTTAGAGGTGTTCTGGAGGCTTGAGGGGACTTGATGTCACCTTAGACTTCAGTGAAAACTTCCACTTAAAACTGGTGTGATAAAATGAAAGAGTAAAATAATGATAATAACCTGAGACGGACTAAAATGTGAAGGATTCACTTGAGCAAATCTCTCAACAAACACTTATTACAACAATACGCAGCCTTGACAGTAAATAATTTTTCATCAGAAGCTTTAGCTGCGAGTTACCACTCTCAACATCTGCTTTTATATTTTATAAACTAATTTGAGATTGAATGATTCGAGCAACTGTCTTTCTAATCAGTATAATGTATCTGCGGACAATTTAATCTCCTCTGATAAACATTTTTATTATCTATGAAACTATCAATACAAGTGTGAATTTGATTTCATTGTTGGGCTTGTGTCCAGCAAATGTCCCGTTGAAAATGATGATAACAATATTAGCTTTCAATTTGGGGTGAGATGAGTTACCGGTCAAAAGATGAGAGTTTCCGTTTATCGGTGACAAGTGAATAAAATGTCTCTAGCAACCGAAATCTGGTATCAGTAACACATTAATTTAGCCGGGAGGAATTTTAGCCGAACGAATTTAAGGAGTGAATCAACAATTACGAATTATTTTATGGGTGAAGTAAAGGTTTCAATGATGCCTTTAGTATTTCATTTAGAGCATAAATATTTCGGCGATATCAACAAGTGTTCAGATGATTGAGTGATTCATTGATTTTAACGGTATGTCAAACCGCCTGGGTTATTCTATGCCTATAGGCTAGGGAATCCCGTTCAATGTGCATTCATATTTATATTTTTGCGTCTTTTTTTCAAAGGGTGTTTTGCCCACATCCCTTTTGAATACGAATCATATCTGAATAGAACTATTTGACCCATAGATGGGACCCTAATAATTATCATTAGTCTGACTGGGATTGGGAGCGATAGCAATAAAGGGGTACTCCACAGTCCTAAGATTTCAAGAAGTGCATTCTCACTATCAATTCAGTTTGATTTCATGACTCTTCTTACTCCTCCGCAGGAAATACAATCAGCTTATCCTAGGACCCACCGACAGGGCTCGTATTCAGTAGAGGATACTGTCCAATCGAGGGGCACTGAGCTCCTATTAATATATTTACTTGTAGAAGTTGCTTTATATAGACTAAAAAATCTCACAGGTAATTAGCTATGGTATATTCTAAAGTTAGCTTACAAAACCACTTAATTTGACTTTTTATCGAATCTTTTTTCAGTGATTTTGTAGTATCTCTCTTTTCTTTTCAGCATTTCTACTTATCATTTTGATACATTTTTTGTACATTTTCTTTTTTATTTAATGAACTTTTAAAAAAAATTCTTTTTAAGTTGAAGAATTATATTGTAAATTGAATTTCTGTTCATGGTAACTCAAATAACTAGACGCATTTTATATATAATTTCTCTTTTTTACACTCATACTAATTGACAATATAACAATCTTCATCCTTTACACAGGATGAAAATATCTCTGCACATTGCATGCTCGATGATTTGTTCGGTTATCTCTTATAGCATGTACCAATTTAAAAACAGGCTGAATTATTCATACAATACAGATCGCGATCACATCTTCAATACTCATTCATACAATTGGAAATCTCCTTTTGGACATTGTACTAATCTAGTCTTGTTTGCTTTGGTTTGGTTTGGTGTTATGGCATATCGACCATTATAGCTTATTTAATGCAAAATTGTTTTTGTACATTTATCAAATAAATAGTTTCTAAACACATTTTGTTGATAACATTTTTAAACAAGCCTGAGGTCATTTTCTTTTGCACACATATAAATGGTTCCACTTAATTTCAAGCAATTCAGTTTAGCATAAGTACAGGTTTTTGTTTAAAACACAGTTACATGTAAAAATAGTTCTATTTCAAACAATTCAACTTAGCATAAGTACAGGTTTAAATGTCAAAGTTCTATTTCAAATATTCAGTTTAGCATAAGCATAAGCAGTTTTTGTTTGCACACAGTTAAACGATCAACATTTCTTTACAAACAATTTAGTTAAAGTTAGTTTTTTGTTTGCACAAAGTTAAACATAAAAACAGTTGTATTTCAAACAATTCCATTTAGCATAAATACCAAGTTTAAATGATAACAGTTCTATTTGAGAGACCCCTCTCAGGTGCTACCACTTCGAGGCAGAGTGGATCTGGGAGCATTAGCAATGAACAGATACTCCGCATCTCAAAAAGCTCCAACATTACTGAAGCCTCTCCATTATATTGTTTAGTGTTATATCCAGGACACCTGCTTGGGGTGTCTTACCCTTCAGCAGAGATACATTCGGTGTATTCTGAAGCCCCAGCCGACTGGGTCATTATATGAGAATTAATTTTTATTTATTGCGGACTTTTTGTCTTCATCTTGGTAGTTTTTTGTTGTTTTTTTTAGTGTTGTTTCTTCTTTCACTACGTTTCGGCCAAATTTCACCTCTGGCCTTCTTTAGGTGATTTTACCGCGACTTCGGATCCAATTAATGGGTCATTATAGTCTTGTGATCTTGGATATGATGCTCCATCCAACTAGAACAGGCTGCTCAAATGAAGAAAACCCCATATTCAGTATTCCACACTCAATATACGAGGTGCTTACGATACGTTTCCAGACTTTTTCTTCGTATGGGCACTTTTATTGAGAGTACACACATGAAACTCTCGTCCCCTTCGAAGTAATCTCCTCCGCCTGTAAGATACTTGTTGCACCGTTCCAACAACTTCTAGAAGGCTCTATGGAAGTTCTCTTATATGAGCGTGTTAATGACCTTCGTCACAGCCTCTTTCATCTCATCAATTGTCTCATAACGACAACAGCCTCTGAGCTTAGGGAATAACCAAAAGTCACAGGTCAGGACTATAGGGATGTTGATGAACTGCCTTGATGCCCATCCTGGTCAAATAGCCTATGACAAGGAAGGAGTTATGGACTGGTGTATTGTCCTGGTGAAATGCCACTGACCCGATTTGAAAAGTGCTGGCCTCTTCCAACGGAATCTCTTCCTGAACTCCCTTAAAACCTCAACATAGTAACCCTAACCCTAACCCTTTGGCCAATCAACTGTGGTGTATTGACTTCCTTACTCCTCCAACACCTCTCATCATCCCTCACAGACTCCCTGCCTTCCTTGAATCTCTTATGCTACTCTAAATCTTATGCTCGATTCATGCAAGATGGTCGAAAAGCATTCTGAAGCATTCCATACGTTTCTGTGTCGTTTTTTTCCAAGTTTAAAACAGAAATTTATTGCATATCGTTCTTCTAAAGTGTCAGATTGCATTTTTGAAATTCAACAGCTGTGACAATCAGGCTTTAGTAGGGTGTATTCCAATTGCTGCCGTAGCTGTTCATTTGAACCTGAAATCATAACACTCGGTGAGTCATCGTAAAAGATGTATAGCAATAACATAGTGAATTTTCAAGAGTTTACGACAATTTTAAATGCCCCTACGAAAAAAGTCTGGAAACTTATCGTATGCACCTCGTAAAACCGATACCTCTTTCTAGAATTAAATGTATTCAAGTGGGGTACTTCATGTGCGATTTTCTCTTGATGACACTCATACACGACCGATCTTTGGCTGCTGATTCCCCAGAAATGCTATTGAATTTCCGGTCATTGATGGGTTGCACGTCATTTTCCTGAAAAATGCAACATTTTTCCTGAGATATAATAGTATGTTAACATTGTTTTATCATACTTCGGCTCATCGAAAAGAGACTGATATGATTATAATGATAATGATAGAATTAGTAATGATACTGAAAGCCAGTAATTCCAAACCAAACACTATAGGATAATGACCAATACAGCGCAAACACAAAGACGCAAACACTGACTCAAGAAGAAAAAAGGAATGTAGAAATCATGAAAATAATCAAGTGTGAAAAGAAAAGCTCATAGCCTTCTCTCGGGAACCAAGACAAGAGTAGAGTCAAATCTGAAACCGAGAAAGTGAACGATTTATTGGCGAATATCCTAACAAACAACATCACAGAATTAAACGAATTAATATATACGGGAGCAAAATTCCAGAGATAGAAAGACAAAACCCGGATGGGAACTCAGATTAAAATAGCAGATTTAAAAAAAAAATACGACAACCAGCAAAAATACTAAAAGAGAACATGAAAATATATTCAGATGAAGCGGAAAAAGCACGACAAATTGAACGAAAAATACAACTTGAAGGGACTAAACAAAAAGTATAGGCGAAACAATGATGTCGAGACAAGACTAGACAATACAAACAAAACAGTGCATTCTAAAGACAACGAAAGAAAATTCTACCAAGAAGTAGGTGGAGAATGGGCTAAGACATACCAGTAACCAAATGCGAACGACACGAAAAGATTTTGGAACAAAATATGGGAACGAAAAGATCATAGCAAAAAAGCCGAATTGATAAACAATATGGAAACAGAGTTTCGAATAGTCGAAGAACGCTCTAAAATGGAAATACACCTAGACGCACTTCAGGCAACACATACAAAAATACAAAACTGGAAAACCCCTGGCTTAGATGGCATACACGGATTTTGGTTTTAAAAATTCTCCTCCATACACGACATAATTGCTAGAGAAATAAATAAATGCATACAAAAAACTGAGATACCCGAATGGATAACTAAAAGGAAGAACACACTAGTCCAGAAAGGTCTCTTCATAAGAACCACCCCAAGCAAATATAGACCCATAACTTATCAACCGATGATGTTGAAAATTAGGAGGAGATCTACTCACTTATAAGCCGCGGACATTTCCCCGAGGAACAGAAAGCATGCCACAAGGGGATATTTAAAGCTGATACCATCAAACAAGTGGAGATGAAAGAAAAAAATTAAAGAATAGTATCTCAGGAGAACCAGAAAGCTACTCAAGACAAAACTATATAGCAAGAAGCTTATCAGAGAGATAAATTCCTGGGCTGTCCCCATCGTAAGATACTCGGGGCCATTTTTAAAATGTACCAGAGAAGACCTCAAACAAATTGACCAGAGAACAAGAAAACTAATGACGAAGCATTAGGCCTTGCATCCCAGAGATGACGTTGACAGACTATAAGTGTCAAGAAAAGAGGGAAGAAGAGGGCTTGCCAAGAATGAAATTAGCCTTGTCGCATCGATAAAACGACTCGAAGACTACATAAAAAAAGCGCAGAGGAAGAATTATCACAGCCACCAAAAACTATACTGACGACACGAGGATCAGCAGACCGGAATAACCGGAACACAAAAAGTGGATGAAAAACAACTCTATAAGCGTTTTATGCGATTAACAATCGACATCTCACACGAGAAAACGTAGATATAGCTAAGAAAAGGAAACCTTAAGAGAGATGCTGAATCTCTTCTAATAGCAGCACAAAACTACGCCATAAGGACCAATCATATCAAACGAGAATAGATAAGACGCAACAAAAACGTAGATGAACATTATGTGGTCACAGAGACGAAACCATCAATCACATAATAAGTGAATGGGGCAAATTAGCACAGAAAGAGTATAAGAGCAGACACGACTTGGTGGGCAAGGCAACCCACTGGGAATTGTGTATGAAATGGAAATTTGGTCATTGGAACAAATGGTATATGCACAACTCAGAATCTGTCCCAGAGAATGAAATGCCGAAACTTCTCAGGGATTTTGAGATAAAAACGGGTCGCCTAATCTCGGCCAGGCGACCCGACCTCATAATAATCAACAAAAAAAAGACATCTTACAGAATTAAGGACTTTTTTGTCCCTGCAGACCACTAAGTAAAGTTGAAAGAAAACAAAAAGAAGCATAAGTAACAGAACCTTGCAAGAGAATTGAAAAAATACTATGGAACATGAAAGTGACGGTTATACCAATTGTAATGGCTTATGGTACAGTCACCAAAGGATTAGTAAAAGGACTAGGAAAGGATGAGTGGAGACAATGTAAACTAAAGCATTGCTGGAATAGGCCAGAATACTGAGAAGAGTCCTGCAGACTTGAGGAGACTTGTTGTCACTCGATATCAGTGAAAGATCATCGGTGTAAATTGATATGATAAACTTTCAAAGGGGTTAAAACTACAATAAGGAGCAGGAAGTGGAAATAACTTTTGGTTGATGTTACTGTTTCAGTGGACTACAAAATGTAAATGAAAGAAAGTAAAAAGAAAAACAAATATTTGTATTTTGACGAAGAGCTCAATAAAATGGGAAATAAGAAGGTTATAGTGATTTTCATTATATTGGGTGCACTTGGAACGAATACTGAGAAGGGTCTTGGATATATGAGGAGACTTGCTAACGATCAAATTCCAGTGAAATAACATTAATTAACACAGGTGTTGAACACTAACAAGGACTAAATTAAACACTAAAGAAAGTGAAAAATTGGAAAATGCTTTGCTATGACGGATCAAAGGACAAGGAAACTGATGACTAGTGCAATAGTGAAAATGAAAGAAAGCAAAAAATATTTGGATGTTGCCAAGAAATTAAAAAGTTGGGGATCATTAGGATGACAGTTTGGTTTTCTTTATTTATTTAATGGTATAACAACGTTTATGGGTCATTTAATGCCAAATCTAAACTTGTGGAAGAAATATACTGATTCTATTTAACTCAGAGATCAGGAGATAAGCAGGTTTATACTTTTCCTAAAAATATTTGTCTGAAAGTGAATGTCTTAGCGCGAATAGAGTTGGAACTCACTCACTACGATATCGTTATCCAGCAGGTTAGCCTCTACACCAGGTGGTGTATTATCTTGCGTGACTGTGATACCAATTTTGGTTCGTTTCCAATTCTTAAGATCGGTCAGAATTATAAGAATAATCCTGAAAACCAGAAGAATCATTATCTCTCTGTGATTGCAGTGAAAGACCATCAGCTGACTGGTCTAAAAACTCGCAAATAATGAAATACCATTACTACAACAACAACAACTAATAATAATAATAATAATAATAATAATAATAATAATGCGGTGTATTAAATTCATTTTGATAAAGTGCTTGATTTCTTCAGAAGTAACGCTAGCGTTTGGTTTAATCGCAGTTACTCTATCAAATTAAGAATTCTTAAGTTAGACGTCTTCTGAGAAGGCTATTAAACTTATTTCCATAATTTATTCTTTTATATACATTGCTATGGATTGCCGTCAATTTCTGGTTCTTCGATATATTGAGCTAAGGTCTAATACCATCGTCTACCTCTGGAAAGAAAGAAATGTATTAAAAGCATTCATATGAAAGATAGCTCTTAGAAATTATTCACGGATAACCTTTTCTTTCTTCCATGCTGCTACATCAAGATTAGTATTGTTATCACTAATAATGGTGACTTCTTTGGAAATTTATCCATTAAATTGTCTTGAGAAAACCCGGATCCACTTATCTGGCATTGGTCGAATTTGTTCTTTTGCCAGTCGAAAGGGCACATTATTCGGCTTAAGTTATAGTCGTAGGTTTTCCAGGAAATAAACGATTACATGTTGAAATATTCATTTTCTACTATCCTTATTCTCAGTACTGTTTTCAGAATCAATTGAGAATAGTTCCATGTAGATAAAGATACGATCTCAAGAAAAACTACTGCTTGAATCAACACATAAGGATTCATCTATTCTTTAATGAAAGGACTTCTTTGACACCAAACGATATAATTTCGAAGAAATAGTCGAATTGTTTGATGTTCTTCCTTAACTCATTTTACAGTATAAATTTACGATACATTCAGTAGAAGTTGATAATTTCTGATCCTGACCATTCCCTTCATACAACAGAAATTCTCTGTTTTCTCAAGGTATAAAAAGACACCACAGTGATTGCATACAGTGACTATAAGCGGCAGAAGAAAAGATTTGGTCACAAGAAAGGTTTATTTTGCTTGCTGCTGTGTCCTTATCTTCAAAGGAGGAGACAATTTCATCGTCAGCAATTTCCACGGTAATTTATCTTCACCACATATTGTCAACTTCTTATTCTTTTCCTAATTCATACCCACTCATAACTTTCTGTAGTTATTCTGGAGTCGTTTATCTCTCAGTCCCCCCCCTCTCTCTCTCACACATCAAATTCAATATATATATATATATATATTGAATTTGAGCACACTGACATTACTGCATTAGATTTTTAGTCTGAGTTGTATATAATACCTAACAGAGTTCAGCAACTTTGCTAACATGAGACTGAGTGACATGTTTTCTTGTCTGTTATGTTCAGAATTTCTTTGCTCCAAAGCTTTAAAAGGATTCGTGTTATTATTGTTGCTTAGATGAGTTACTTGGGGAAGATTCAGAAGTTATACAGCCTTAAATTAAGCAAATGCCTCTCCAGGAATAAGACTTGCCATTTTCTCAAAGCTGGTAAGAAGTGCCAGTAAACAAAACAGAAAAAAGAATGTCTAATATACTGTGATTTAGGGTGGCAACAAAGAACATTTGAAATTCCCTTATTTCACCCAACAAACAACATTTTGTCCAGGCATGGTCATCTTCTAGGATGCAACTTACCTGGTTTTAATGTAAGAATTTAAAATACTCGGAAAGGAACATCTAGAGTAAACTCATGAGCAGAGCTAAGCTAATTACAGGAATTGGTAAAACAATGCAGAATACAGGGATGGTGAGACTTATGTGAGCCAATAGTTGTGAGATGTAAAATCTTTGTTAGGCAATCACTCTTAGGCGTTTTTCTAGAATTGATATAACGGGACCTACTAAACGTTGCTCTATTAAAAGCATTATGGAGTCTGCGGAAAATCTACTTGGCGTCTTTGGATATTAAAGGGGAACCCATGTATAGATGGAACCGGGAAGTAATCAATTCCGGCTGAGTCACCAGGAAAAGAGGTCTGATGTTGACAGAGAATAATCAAAAAACATCACTGATAAGGTGATATTACTCGTGCATCCATAGGATTTGTCCTAATGAACATATATATATATATATATATATATATGTGTGTGTGTGTGTGTGTGTGTGTGTGTGTATATATATATATGTGTGTGTATGTGTGTGTGTGTGTGATGTCCAAACACAATATCAAACACACACACACACAGAGGGATATATATATAAATATATATATATATATATATATATATCCTTATGTGTGTGTGTGTGTGTGTGTGTGTGTGTGTGTGCATATATTAGACTTCTCATAATTATTGAGCACATGAACATTTTGCTTCAACTCATTTTGCTTTGGGAGTTAAAAATTTCGTGAAAGAAAATAAATGTTTTTTGAATGTGACATAGCAAGACACATACATTTCAGTGGTATTTTATGGTTGTCAATGCTAATTTTCTGGATTTCATTTTTGAATATAATTAGATTGTTGTATGAATGAAAAAGTTTTTTTCTTTTTCCTGTAAGTGGAATTCATATTGCTATTTGGAAGCCCTTCAGCTATCAAAATCCTTAATAATTTCAGTAATCTTACGCAAGTAAAAATGTTTTGTGCTGGTTCAAATATTAATGAGCAGTACTCCGTAGAAATAAAAAAAAAAATAAAAAAATGATTAAGTGATTTAGAGATTCCTATATAACACACATATAGAATGTTAAATGATATATTGTTTGAAAAGTTTTATCAAACATGACAACTATTCCGAAACAAATCAATGGAAAAATATTTTTGGGACATTTGAAACACCAGGGAAAAGTTTTATCATTTACAGGGTGGAACGATAAAATTATCGTGCTAAAGAAAACAATACAGCTTTATTTTAAAACTTTTATGAAAATATCAATTCAGGTAACTTGATTATGTAGAAGAGCAGACATCTATTCAAAGTAGCCGCCTTCAGCCTTAATAACCGCCTCGATACGGATCCGTAACTGGGAGCATGCCTTTTCCACAAGCCCTGGCGGGAGCTCGGTTAATACTCGATGGATGGCGGCGTTCAGGCTGGCTTTGGTGTTGTGGGGGGTCATGTTGGTGATGTTCTTGACGTATGACCAAACGAAGTAGTCCAGCGGGTTCAGGTCAGGGGAGGAGGGGGACCAGTGAGAGAAGGGTACAAAGTCGTAGCACTCCTTCTGAAGCCAAGCCTGTGTCTCTTTGGACTTGTGGGCCGGCGCCGAGTCCTGCTGCCACACAACCGGCCACCTGATTGCACCAAGGGATCAACACACTCGTCAGCAATTTCCACGGTAATTTATCTTCACCACATATTGTCAACTTCTTATTCTTCATCACATCCAGGTTCACTTTGGTGTTGACTTTCAAGCCGACTTCGAAGATGTGAAGTGGCATGATGTGGTCCTCACTTGAAACCACACTAAAGACGATAACCGTAGCCGGAAACTTTCTTTTCATCACCCTGGGCACGTCCCTGTTATTCGTGGCAATCCAGATTTGCATTTTGAGGGTGCTGGCAATGGTCCTGTTGTCATAATTTGGATCGGTAGAGGGCATGAGTTGTACAGCGGCACATCTCCGATCTCGCACGTTGAACATTGTGTCACTTTCAGACATACTAGAAGACTCCTATCGCTCTTGGGATCTGTACACAATTGTCCAACTAGTAGATGGTCTGCAATAAAAAAAAAATAAAAGTGGTTTTCATGAAACGGAAATGGAATCATGTCATCGTTTCTAGGGCGACAATTTCATCGTTCCACCCTGTATTTTCCTTAAAAGTATCCCTTCACAAGCGAGGCACATTTCGATATTATGTAGAAGGACTTATTATTTCAGTTTTTATTTTTCATTTGGTTTGTGTGGCATTTCATGTCTTTTCTTCAAAATCCTGCCACTTTCCGTATTTACTAACCTGTTATCAACACTAATTTGGACGAACATAATTCGAAATATGTCTGTGTTGTGAGACCGAAACTTACCTGCATCATGGACTCTTCCAGCCCTCTATTACTAGCGTAGTGATATCCTAATACGGCAGCAATAGTTCAGTTCTAGTAGTACGACTACCAATATTGGACACTATTCTTTGTAACTTTTGTTAATATATCTTTCTTACCTCTAAACGGTGTTCCGTGTTTTCCTTCTGTGTACCGATTTTGGGTCCACATCAGTCTGCAATGTGGTATGGTCCTGAAATATCTTATTTGTTTCTAACGTCTTTCTGCTATACTTGAAATTCTTGAACAGTTTAAAGAAGAATTAAAACAGTTTCAGAAAAGGTTCTTTCAACCAAAAGAAAAAGAAAATTCATAAACATTTTTCATTCAGAGCAAAATACTGTCGAGACTGTTTTCAAATACCAGAAAAGAGACGTAGAAAACATGTAAGACATCTCAGAACCAGACCACGTTACAGACTTGTTCAGAATTATGTCAGTTCATGATATTTCGATGTGAAATGTGATATTATATCCAATTAGCGCACTACATTAGAATTCCGCAACACGAGTTAATTTTTATTCAAAATCATAAACTTGAAGACAATAGTCTACAAATATTTGATATAATGAAAAGAATTGAAATCAGAAAAAAATTAAATGTGTAGCAATATATCAAGGACAAAATGATGTGTTAACAATAATGATAAAGATAATATTCCTGAAATATACAGAATAGTTAAATGAATAATCTAGAAAGATAAGAAAAATTAGGAAAGCTTAAGAACATGTCAGGGGAAATACTACGTTTAATACAACGATGAAGAAGAGAATTGTCTAAAAATATTTGGAATCTAAAAAATTTTATCACAGAACTTCAAACATTCGACAAATCATCGATTGTAAGGAATGAAATTTAGAATAGCGAAAATGAATGAAACAGTTCAAACATACAAGAATAATAAAAAAATCATTTTCTTAGAAATTCTGAGAATAGCGGAAAACTAAAAAATATATTTTTCGAAACTTTAAAAACATCAAAAAAGCAACAGTTGAAAGCTAAATTAGAATAATTGAAATAATTGATCTAAAAAATTCAAATATAAAATGTCCTTTCTTTCTGACTCACTTTAACCGCGAGTAAATTGAAGTATTTTAAATTTCAGTGTTTTAAAAGCCACCATGTTGACTGGATTTCCTTTCTAAAAAATAAATTACATATGGAACGATCACGATGAAGCAAATGTCTTAAAAGAAAATAATACAAGGAGAAAATAACTACGAAATTTGCTTTTTTGAGAAAGTATGCCAGATTTGTTTGATATGCTACTTGACTTTATATTCACTTCACACACACACACACCCATGTATAGATAGATAGATAAAAAGATAGATAGATTGTTAGTTCATTCCCAAATGTAAATTTTTGTACTTGTAAATGTTTTAATCTACATTCCACGTAGTTGGCTTCATGCCAAAGTTAGTAAATCAGGTCCTTCATATCTATCTATCTATCTATCTATCTCAGTTGGTCTATCTGTCTAACTCACTAGCTATTTAAGACTACTCCAGTAACACTACGTGGTCTTAATAGTTGTATTCAAATCTACCCGTTAATTTTGATTTTAGAATCTCAATTTATCCATATCAACATTTTCATTTATACCGACTGAGTAAAAACGCATAAAGTCGTCCGCAAACGCCATCATTGTAAGACCAAATTAAACTTGTAAGGTCCTTGATTTAAATTTTTTCCGCACTTTTTGTTTTGGTAAATGTTTTGTTTGTCATTTTGTACCATTTATTTTTGGCTTTTTATACACAATTTTAAAATAATTCTCATTCGTTCTTTTTTAACTTTTTCGTTTGTGTTTTTGCTTATCATTTTTTTAAAAATATATTTTTGTAAATCATTTTCATCCATTTGCGTCTTTTTTTCTGCACCGATTTTCATATTTCTATTTTCTTTTTCTCGGCATTTTACTTTTAATATTTATCTTATTCATATTTCATTTATTATTTTTCTTTTTTTTCTTCTTTTCTTTTTCGGATTTTGGGTCTTTTTCATCATTCACTTTTCTACTTTATTCTTTTATTTATTTATTTTTCATAATTCGTACTTTTTTTTCTTATCAATTTTGTTGATTTCTACTTTAGTTTTAATTAATTTTTCGTTTCGATGTTTTTAATCTTTTATTATTTTCCTTTCTTTCTTTTTAATTTTTTCCTCTGACATTCATTTTAAGCATTTCTTCTTCTTCTTCTTCTTCTTCTTCTTCTTCTTCTTCTTCTTCTTCTTCTTCTTCTTCTTCTTCTTCTTCTTCTTCTTCTTCTTCTTCTTCTTCTTCTTCTTTGTTTTTTTGCCTCTCTTTCCCAAATTAAATCCGCGTTAACCCTCTGATCGACGTTAGGCTAGCCTCGTTTTCAATTTATGAGCCTTACTGGAATATTAATGTCATTAGCTGGAGACGATCTAGAAAGGATTAAATACATCTTCATTTTTTTTTCTTTGATCGGGATTTTGTAAGTCCCCAGCCGCTTGGAATGAAATTCCAATTAATGAAAAAGCCCTTTTAAACAAAAATATTCTTTATCAAATTTATCCTCTTTAAAATCATTTAGAACCCTTTTTGACTTTATGAGTTTTTTGGTTGGGTTCTTGTGTTTGTGTTTGTGTGTGTGTGAGTGTGTGTGTGTATGTGGTTTCTGGGCTTAGATACGTATCACTGACAAGAGATGTTGAGCAAAAAATCGAAGTTTCTTCATTATATATGTTTCGCTACGAATATTCTCTTGAGCATTACAATAAATGAAGCCAAAATAATCCCTTTCTTCTTTTATGTCAATAAATATACATTCACTCGAACACAAAAGCAATATCGAAATAAACAGAAAATAAACAAGATACGAACTGCGTATGAAAGTGTATGGCTTACTGTACAGACTGAATGAATTAGTGTCCTATAATTTTGACTATGATTCTAGGATTAGAATACGCAGATTGGCTATTAGGTTTAGATCTTCCCAACAAAAAAGAGGTGTTCTGATTATGAAACTAAACTGTATTTGGTCGGGAGGCTTCTGTTCTGGAGTTCTTGGAAGTGTGGATTATCACTTCATTGCCATTTCTCCCAGACCAACTCTAATCTAAAATGGCTGTACCTGTTATAGTGTCATCTTTCGGTCAAATAGATCTGCTCATAAATTATTATAATTAGATAAGATAACTTGATATCGTGTGAAAAAAACAATTTTTAGATACAACTACAAAAATGTAAATAGAAACGTACCATTTTCGCTATTCTTTAACCTCAAGGCATAAAATAATCATTGACAGGTTGACATGCCATTAAAATCAATCTATATGGAATTTTTGACTATTTTGAAAAAATATTTTAAATCTTCGTTTTAGCTGAGCTCATGGTGATGTTTCTGGTTTTATCTAGGTATAACAAATAGACAATAAGTTCTTTAAATGCACACATCTGATTTCCAAAGATTTATCCCAAATGGAAATAGCTGAATGTTATAATTTCTTCCACCGTTGTTGGCGTAAATTGTAATGTTTTAAATAATTGTCGTAAGCAAAATAATCTTACTACCAATTAATAGCCTCTTGTGCTCAATCATTTAAATAGTTGTAAATAATTGTAAATAAACAAATAAATATATTGATTTTTAATTATTGTAAATAATAAATAAAATAATTTCAAGTATGTGTAAATTGTTGTAAAGTTTTAAATAATCATTATAAGCAAGATAATCTTACAAGCTATTTATAGTATTTTATGCTCAATCATTACTAGGAATTTAACTGCATTAACCGTGTACTAGATTAAATCAAATGTAGTTTTAGTTTAACATCTGCCGAAAGGCGATGCTTTGCATATATCTTGAAATAAGTCACTAGTTTTATAAGTTTGGTGCGCTCAGGGTGCCTCACGTTTTCTCTATTTTACTAGACAAACCCAAATATAACAAATATATGTGAAGTGTCTACAACGAAGTAATGGTTAGTGAGATGGTCTTCCGGACTAATATAGAGAGTTTGATCCTCATTGGATGTTTTAATATTTTGGTTTTTCTCAGATCAAACCAAGAAAAATGAAAATTTACAGTACCCCTAGTAAGATATTGATTAAGAAGCTGATTGTCACATTGAAGGTTTTTAAACTTCAGTCATCCGAAAACTGATTTGCTGTAAAAAATTTATTTTGAATTTATCAATTGATACAAATGTTGCTTAAGTGTGAGTGTCTCAATGCTGATAATGTTCGTTTAGCATTGGGAATAAGACAATGTTTTGTATATCTTAGTCATCCTTACTTCAGCTTTCGCGTGGAAACCACTCAACTTGAAACCAAATACATAGGAAAGAAAGCTGACTCAATTAGTACTTGACCTTTCAACTGAATTGAAAAATAATGAAAAACTGCTGTAAACAAATGAATATTCTAAATATCTTAAGATATTTTTTTAGTCAATTCAATCGAATATTTATTATTAAGTAATTTTTCTCGAATGCTGTAATTCTTTTACTGCAACTTCATTTTGGAATATTTTTAATCATCATGGTGTTTTGAAATTTAAAATTGGATGACAGAATTTTGATATTAAAACCTGTTTTGTTTATATTCTTTTTCATAATTAGAAACAAAACGTTAAAGAATATTATTAATTTAATGTTCAAATTATTTTTCAAATCTGTGACCAATGCAGTCATTTTAGAATTTAAATGCTGAAAAGGAGAAAGTTCTACCATTTTATGCTTATATATTTTCGATTTGATAATGCAAACGATTGAGGCTGTATCTCAATTATTTTCGATCTGCTTTGTTTTGGTAACAGCTAAAAGAAGGAAAGTTAGAAAAAAAAGTCTACCAAAAATAAGATGAGATAGTAATCAATTATTATTAATAATTGATCTCAACTGATTATCTGCTATCTTGACTTGAATAGTTCTTTCGGTAGTGAATATATCGATTTTTGTGGTGCATATCATTTATTTTATGTTCACCCACCCAACACTTGATTTTTTCCTGCCTGCAACTTTTTTTCAGTTTGCTTATATGGTAAATTGACACCACCAGGTCAAATCTTAGGCAGCCATCAAAAATAGTTTTCAAATATTTTTTTTTTATTTTTATTTTTATTTTTTTTGGCAATGTGACATCTCTCTTGCGCAACTCGATTCTTTATGTTTGCTATTAAATGTCTGCAACTGTACTTAAATCATATACACGAAGGCATTCGCTTTCTCGCAGGAGTCGATATATTTAGATATGCAAAAACAGTACTCGTTGCTTTGTAACATAAAAAAACATGTAGCAGTCAGGTTTTAGCTTTCCTTGTTCATTTGAGGAAAACTCGTTTTGAGTGTCAGACAACTGAAGTATGGGTGACCGAAAATGACAAAACATATTTCACTGTGTTTTTAGCTTCACTTAAGCATTTGATGAAAGTTTACTTCAAGTGTTTCAAGAGAGTTCTAAAGTAGAGATCAACAAAAAAAACAAAAAAAAACAAAACAAACAATATGTCATATTATGAAATTAACTCTTATAACTCATATGTATAGATCACCTGAAGTACTAATGACCAAAATGACAAAATCTTATACTAATTAACAGGCACGGCTCAGTGGGTAGAGTGTTCACCAATGGTCCGGGAGACCTGCGTTCAATCCCAGGTCGCGTCATACCAAAGACTTTTAAAATGGTACTTGATACATCCTTGCTTAACACTCAGCAATATAAGGTACGTATCGAGGGTAAAGTGGAGCAATCCAGGGAAAGGAGTAACGCCCTCCCCTACATTTCGATGTAGTAGCTATTGAAAAAGGAGCCTTCTGGTTGCCCTCGACTACGGTTGCAAACAACAACAAATATTTTCTGAACGTTAAAGGGGGGTCCCCATACCGTAGTGGTTAACGTGCTTTACTTCGACATCGTAGTAAGGGAATTTGGACTCTAGTTGAATTATTATGTTCACTTTCTGAATACTATAGTATGGATCCCATTATGGATTCCAAGAGTTCTGGATTAAATAGTACAAAAGTTGTTCTTCGACTAGAATGGATTTGCATCAAATAACTAAGGAATTTTGATTGGCTATTAAACAAATCAACCCCCCCAAAAAATCAAACTTTAAATAACAATAGTATTATGACCAATACTTCAGGTTATATTTGAGGGGTTATGGAGCAAAGCGAAAAAAAGACACCCTTCATTTTCTTCAGTGATAACTTTTAAATTTTACAAACCTATTTTATCAAAACCAGGTGAATGTGGAATTATCTGTTCTGCTATGCTGAGACGAAATTATTCAGGCGAAAATGATTCTTTCTGATGGAAATATTTTTATTTTGTGGTTTTCTTTTGATCACCGAAACACTTTAATGCCCATGTTCCAATTATGTAAAACGAGTCTCGTGAAAGATAAGGATATGTTTATAAAGCATTTTCACTAGCTGAAAAAAACTCTGAGAATAGAAAATGTTTTTTTGCTGCTGGTCCAAAGTCTAATTGAAACGGACGCCTTAGCCAGATCTGATCTTTTTTTTTCTCCACCTGGGGAGGGGACGGTTATAAAGGCTTCTTAGACATTTAACCAAATAAACAAGTATATAAAGATTTCTACCTTTCATTTCGACTTTTGTCAACGGTCACATTTTGGAGGTTTTAATGTCTGTATTCTGTTTATTCGAATCCTCTTCTGGCTTTTCACCGAATAAAACTCCGTGAAGAAGAGCATTTAATGATCCATGCAAACCTATAGCTAAGTAAACCATAGAATGTAGCATGGTGGATGTAAAGTAAAGCGAATGATTTAAAAATTGGGTCAACGGAGCACTTCATGAAATGCTGGGTGGATGAACCTCGTTAGTCAACGGCTAGGATCAAATAACTCAGCAAGGTAGCGTCCACTAATGAGAAAAATAAGACAGCAAAAGAATGCTATGACTCTAAACCAAATCATACATCCAAACTGCATCACTCTTCACATGGGTAAACAAGGGGTGGGTTCTGCTGAGTTTAGAGCTTTGGCCTCAGTGTTCGAACAATTCGTTGCTGGGCACAAAGTTAACAAACTTAGACACAAAATATAGTAAACATTGTAACAATACAATGATGCTATTCACGGGTGGATATTGGCCTCGTCGTTTCAGGGGAAAAAAATTCAGTCAACACCCGGAGAACAAAACCGAAAATTATGTGAGTTAGATTTAATTCTAAAACCTGCATGACGATCGTCTCTTCCTATAGTCCCACCGATAATAGAGATTAATCGGATAAGACAACCTTCTTCTCTGTTCGACATATTCCAAATTAAAACGTTTTAATCATCGGTGGAGACATGAATGTTCACATTGGCTAAGATGAAAAAAAATTGGATTACACAATAGCATGGTGAGATTATATATTCATAAACAAGAAGTGGATAAATAGCGCTTTAACTGTAAGATATACTCCTCTCTTGAAGGGGTATCTTCTAATAATATATTCGTCTCGACAAAGATACGCCTGAGTCTATGCGGAAATAAGAAACACACAATCAAAACTACAGGTTAAAAACGGTCCCCACTTTTCATTATTATTATTATTATTATTATTATTATTATCAATGAATATGTAGTAAGTATAGGAAACAAATTTGATGTTATTGAAGAGATATCTGAAAGATATGAACCACATGAGGAATATGAAAACATTGTTTCTGCTCACATGGAAGTAGCAGCCAAATTCATACAACTAAACCAAGAGACAAAAGTAGAGTACCTTGGCAGTCACTTGTTGTTGGGAAGAAACAACATAACTTAAAAAGAACCAGGCAAGTACCGATGCACAGAAGCTTTTAAAAGCCCAGAGAGAACTAACCAACACATGCCAATAAGAACAATTTGAATGCATTCAAAAGCAGATCAATAAAAATAAAAAATTGGTAGAAGATAGATAATCATGAATAGCATGGCATACAGTAAATGAAGTGAGCAGAAGGAAGAATACATAAAGAGCAAAACTAAATAAAGGCAAAAAAATAGACTTCTGAAAAAAACTCAAGTATCTGCTCAGAAAACCTGAAATCACTGACAAAACAAACCAAAAAATCATTAATACCCGACTAGACATCAAACTAGGAGAGGTTATGGAGGAATAATTTGACATTGTTTAGAAGAAAATTAAAAACAGAAAAGCTGCTGGCCTCGACAATATACCCTCTGAAGTTTGAGAGACAGGAAAATTTGATGATAGACTTCTTCGATGATGCAATGGAGTTTATAAACCAAACTCAATAAAAAGTAGGTGAAGGGTTGTATTATTCTTTTCCCTAAAGAAGATGACTTCGAAATAACTAAGAAATACAGAGAGAATTTTAAGTGCTGTGGCTGTTAATATCTAAAATGTTGTTCTTTTTACTCATATCTGACCCGAAATCGAGATGGCTCTTATGAAAAATCAGAACAGCTTTCGAAGAAATCTCTCCACAAGATTATAGACTATGTCTATTCGTTGGATCATCGCAGGAGTATATGAACCAGAACTCTCAAAGCAATACCTGCTGTCCGTAGATTACTCCAAGCCATTTGATTCCATACACAAAGAAGAAAATGAAAGTACTAGTGCTTACATATGGTCATTCCAAAGATATTTATAATCATATTCACACGGCTCATTTAAACCTGTGTTACGATAAAGGACTTATTAATATTTTACAGAGATTATTGTACCAGTTCTGAGCCAAATGATCATTACTGTTAAAACCCCGCAGGTGACTTATATTGTTGGACAATGGTGTAATATTGGTAACATAAGAAGATTATATATAATGAAAGCAAATGTTTTCACACAAGAGAAACAAAAAGTAGACGATATTCAATTGAAACTATTTCTGATGCTGACTATGCAGATGATCTAGAGCTTCTTGCAAACACACCTGTTCAAGCCGATTCTCTACTGCATACCTTCCCTCTTGTAAAACATTCCAGTAAGAAGAGCAAAACACACTTTCTATCTTGTAAACCATCCAAATCTCTTAAACGATCCAAGTAAACTGAGTAAAATATACACGTGACTTCTCATAAAACATTAAAGTAAAACGAGGGCGAAACATTACCCCCATCCCTTAAACCATTCAAATAAGATGAGACATTCACAGCTTAAGTGTCGTTAACCATTCAATTAAAACAGGCAAAATATACTTTATATTTCGCAAACCATCCAAATACAAAGAGCGAAATATTCCTTCCATCTTGTAAATCATCCAATTAAGACGATCAAAAGTTCATTTCAACACGTAAACCATTCAAGTGGGACGAGCAAAAAATACGTTCTATCTCGTATACAATCCAAGTAAAATGAGCAAAACAATAGTTCCATACAAAACGTAACTTTCATCTTGCAAACCATTCAAGAAAGATAAGCTAAACATACATTTCAGCTTCCAAACAATCCAACTAAGATGAGAAAAACATGCTTTCCTTTTGAATACTATTCATATAAAACGATCAAAATATTCACGGCAATTTTGGAGAAAAAAGAATAAGAAATTAGCGACAAGCTCCTCTGAACGCTTTCCCACGAATACTGCAGTGTTAGTCGACCAATAAAAATGTAAATTCATCAGCTCTTTTTGGAGACCGTCTGCCGTTAAGGGTATTACCGAGACCGATGGTCATTCAGGACAAATGGCAAACGAGAGAGAGCGAGAGAGAGACAGAGAGGTGGGGGACTGGAGAGTGTCAAAGGGTTCGTGTTTTTGGCGTGTCTTTATGACATATACATATATATATATGTTTATGAATATCCAACAAACTTTATCTTTATAAGCATTTATCATTTTCGCTCTCTCTTTCTCTCTCTCCCCCCTCTCCCTCTCTCTCTCTATATATATATAGTTACTTCTTAGATTCATAAGTACGTAAACATATCAAAAGTTTGCCGATGTATCATCGTATATCATGCATATATATATATATATACATGTGTGTGTGTGTGTGTGTGTGTGTGTGTGTGCTCATGGTGGGTACGGGAGGTCGTGAGAAAGCATACTTCTGTTTGTGTAGATCGGGCTGTCATTTGAATATCTTACCCAATAGTCGAAACGGAAGAATACGCCATTTTTAATAAGGGGTGGAAAGCCAATAACCGCTCAAGGGAGCTAACTCATTTGATAAAAATAGCAAAACACAATTTTCCTGAAAATAAAACGGAAGAAAACAGAAGTAAATTGCATTGACTCATCCCTACTTTCCAGCTTATTTCGCTCGAGGCACTTGAATAAATGAGCAGCATGTCTTGCTGCATTCAAAAACTCCTTGCATTAAGATTCATTATTTGATACTTGATCGATGCGATACGTTGTTTTAAATAAATACCCTTCACAGAATTGTCAAGCATCAAGAGGATTTTACCACATATCATTTTGAGTTCCGAAGTATTATTTCCGATTTCATTTTTGAGATATAGTAATACAGTATTATCCCAAAAATTTGCGGCAGTTATTAAATACACACACACATACAAACACATGCAAAAACACACATACACAACTGCACACACACATAGATTGATAGAGTGATAGATACGAATATAGGTGGTGCCTGTGATGTTATGGTTATCGTCGTAGGAAATGGACACAGCGACACGAGTTCAAATCATGGACCAGGCTAATTGCATTTCACATTGCACTAATACCTTTGGGAAAGGTATGGTTCCAATTAATCACCCTCCATCTATGGGTAAATAGTAGGACAGACTGATTTCTTCAGCCTTGGGGAGGCAACTGGTCTAAGAGAAGGAAAAATCTGAATTCAAACCTGTTAAACTCCGCTAAAAAATTGACCTTGTGTCATATCCTGCCCGAGCGGAGGGGTTGGGTAAATATGGATAGATACGAATATACTATGTTAACTAGCAAGGTACCTAGCTCGTCAGATAGAAAAAAATGACTTGGACGTAAATAGACTTGTTAAGATACTATTTACCAACCCCTCCGCTCGGGCAGGATTTGACACAAGGTCAATTTTTAAGCGGAGTTTAACAGGTTTTGAATTCAGAGTTTTCCTTCTCCTAGACTAGTTGCCTCACCAAGGCTGAAGAACCTAGTCTGTCCTACTATTTACCCATAGCTGGAGGGAGAATAAGGGGGCTCATACCAAGGGTATTTGCCCGAAAGTGAACGTAATAGCGCGACTGGAGTACGAACTCGCGTACTACGATTCCGCAGTTCATCGCTTTAACCATTACACCACGAGGACACCCCAACAATAGACTTGTTAAGATAGATATTTAGTTCAAGAGGCGTATTGTTTTCTAGTATTAGGAATGAAACACTTTAATCCGATACTTTATGTTCAATGTCAGCGGAGTGAATGGTACTGTTTGGTTTAATACTTATTTTCGATGAAAAATAAATAAAAGGGTAACCTGTTCGAAATAAATTAGAGAAATAGATGAATAGATAAAATCATCTGTCGGCCCAAAAACTCAGAAAAAATTAATAAAAAATTCTCTGACAACAGCGCCCATCTTTTGAAGTTCATGCTTAACAATCTAAAAATTCAGGTGAAAGATTGTGAATAGAAATATCTTACGTATGAGCGCTCAGAAGACATTCAGATTACGAAGCAGTAGGTGGCCAGGGATAGCATGCGTTTGGTGGGAAGGAAAGTGTCCCTGACTATCAACTCCCACAGAAAATTTTAAACTCCAAAATCACAGAATCTCGGTGATATCAGACATGAGTTACTAGAAATACCTGTCACTTATTCACACACACACACACACACACACACACTCTCTGTCTCTGTCTCTGTCTGTCTGTCTGTCTCTCTCTCTCTCTCTCTCTTGCTTTAAAAATAAATTGTAATTTGACTAATTATCAACGGACAAATGATAAAAGTATAACAGAAATTCCTCGTGTTGTTGTCATGGAGCTTTAACGCGACAAGAAAAATAGTTTGCACTTTGAAAGAAGTCGGGAACTAGTTCGCTTCTGGGAAAACCAAACAATTAACAAGAATTCTACTACCTTTTCAAGAAAAGACAGGTAAAGAGTCGAGCTCTGCTCTGTATGCCACTCTCAAATAAACCTCATCCAACATAACGGTTTCGAAGCAGCTATATAACGCACAGTGTATACAGCTATTTGTCATCTTGGCTACTATAATACACAAATAGTTCGATGTATACGAGGCATAATTCGTTTTAATAAAGTCAGAGTAGATTCATCTTGTAAAAGAGGTAAAAGAATATATACATATTCATATGTATAAGCGTAGTTTAACAGGTTTGAATTTAGAGTTTTTTTTCTCCTGTACCAGTTGCGCGTGTGTGTCATGGTAATCTTTCGATAGCTGTATTTTCATTTTTACCCATAGACGCTACCCTAAAATATGAGTAGAAGTAGATCCCCGATTGAACTATTTGATCCTGGGGTTCGTTCGCTCAGCATCTAGTTAGGCGCTCCGTTGACCTGTCTTTGGGTTTGTCCGTCTATACGTACACCACGCTGTTCGCATGGCTTCCTGGGAAAAAATCCTT
This sequence comes from Sepioteuthis lessoniana, assembly GCA_963585895.1. NCBI lineage: Eukaryota > Metazoa > Mollusca > Cephalopoda > Myopsida > Loliginidae > Sepioteuthis > Sepioteuthis lessoniana. The sequence continues at coordinate 110,914,212 of OY757918.1, forward strand.
TTCGCTCACCGCAGGGAGACACAGACTACTTCGACATTGGAGCAGGTTTACTGCAAGGAGATACATTAGCCCCGTACCAGTTAATTAAGACTACATGCTTCGAACGTCCATAGATTTAATGAAAGAAAACGGCTTCAAGCTGGCAAAGGAAAGAAGCAGAAGATACCCTACACAAGGTGTTACGGGCGCAGAGTACACTGATGACATCGCGTTTCTGGCAAATACTCCTGTCTAAACTGAATCCCTCCAACATAAGTCTTGGACGGACAGCAAGAGGCATAGGCCTCCATGTCAACGCAGGCAATGCAGAATACATGTGCTTTAATCAAAGAGGTGACGTCACTAAATAGTGGTCTTCTGAGACTTTTGGACAAGTTCACCTACCTTATAAGGAGCATCTCAACAACCAAGAATGACATCAACACGCGACTAGCAAAGTCATGGACAGCTATCAATAGCCTATTGATCATATGGAAGTCAGACCTGTCTAATAAAACAAAACGCATTTTTCCAAGCAGCAGTCGTTATCAATACTGCTATGTGGATGAACTACATGGATGTTAACTAAGTGTATAGAGAAAAAGCTTGATGGCAATTACACGAGAATTCTGCGAGCTGTATTGATCAAGTCCTGGAGGCAATACCCCACAAAAACCAGCTGTACGGCCACCTACCACCCATCACGAAAACCATCCAAATTAGACGAACCAGACATGCGGGACACTGCTGGAGAAGTAAGAACGAACTTATAAGCGATGTACTCCAGTGGACCACCTCACATGAATGAGAAAAAGTTGTACGACCAGCTAAAACAACAGGTCTGTGGCAATAGGTCTGTGAAAGACCTGTCAGGAGCGATGGACGATAGAGACAGGTGGCAAGATAGGTTCAGAGAAATATCTGCAAGCAGCACGACATGATGATGACGATGGTATATGTATTTATATATATATATATATATATACACACAATATTGTATATATACAATATATACATATATTGACCGATATGCATTTCGTTATTGATGTTCATTAGAAAGAACAAAGAAAAAGGAAAAAAGTAAAAGGAAAGAAAGAAAGAAAAAATGAAATAAAATAAACGAGGCTAGTCCAGCTGTGTAGATGTGAGCCGAATCATGTTGGATACATTCTTATCTGACAATGTATTTCTTGCTTTCATTTTATAGATAATCTTTTAGATATCTCTAATAACTTGTTTGCCATGTTTTTGTTTGTTATTTAAAAAAACAAAACGTTTTTATTTCATCTTATTGTTTTCAAATATCCATTCTAAATAATCTATTCCGTACAGTATAATTTTTTTTAGCGGAATGTATCAATTGAAAAGAGGGCAAATTATATATAGCAGACCTCACCTCAATTGTTGTGCCTGCTTTTAGTAATCCAGTTTGAGAAATGTGGTCGAAAAGAAAATGTCAGCATTAAATCATCAACTAGGAGTTTGGTCAGAGGGAAGTTTGTTTGTTTGTTGGGTTTTATGGCATATCAAACCTTCTTGGTTATTTAACGCCAAATCCATTTTTATGTAAATAATCAGTTCTATTTCAAACAATTCAGTTTAGTGTAAATACAGTTTAATTGTCAAAAACATTTCTATTTCAAACTATTGAAGCAGTTATATATAACGATTCAGTTTAGTGTAAGTACAGTTCCAATGTCAAAAACAGTTCAATTTCAAATAATTCAGTTTAGCATAAGCACACAGTTTAAATGTAAGTACGGTTTAATTGTCAAAGACATTTCTATTTCAAGCTATTCAGTTTAATCTAACAATTCAGTTTAGCATAAGTATGCCGTTAGTTCTATTTAACCCATAGATAGGGCCCTATCAAGTGCTACCACACCGGGCCAAAGTGGACCTGGGAGCAATGTCAATGAAGGGGCGCTCCGTATTCCCCAAAGCCTCAGCATTACTGGGACCTCACCATCAGACTGTTTCGTGTCATATCTAGGACACTCGTTGGTGGGGTCTTACCCCTCTGCAGATGTGCAGTCGGTGTATTCTACAGCCCCAGCCCACTTGGCAACAGAGGGAAGTAATTGAAAGAGTGTTAAGGAAATCAGAAATACTGATCATAAACATACAATAAATTAAACTTGAAATTCACTGACAGTAGGATACATAAACATATTCAAAAAATTGAAGGAGGCAATAAACAAATATGTCAATGATTTTGTCCTCACTTTTCTTTTCAAAAATATCTGGTATCTTTAATAAATGTTTATTTTCATAGACTTATTACAACTCATATCAAAATACCAAAAAATTCGATTTTTTTATTTCGTGCCAAGGAATTTATTTCACACACATTCACACACACACACACATATATAAGTAAGTAAAGTTGGCGACCGTAGTCAAGGGCGACCAGAAGGCTTCCTTTTCAATAGCTTCCACACCGAGGTGTAGATGGGGGTGCTACTCCTTTCCCTGGATTGCTCCACTTTACCCTTGATACGGACCTTATATTGCTAAGTGTTTAGCAAGGAGGTATCAAATACCATTTTTAAAGTCTTTGGTGTGACGCGACCTGGGATTGAACCCAGGCCCCTCAGATCATTGCCAAACACTCTACCCACTAGACCAATAGCAAAGGAATCCTTTTAACATGTAAATTATACTAGTAGTATATTTTATTATAGTTTGAACTCAACAAACATTGGTGACCTACAGTAGCCACTGATATATACATATATATATATATATATAATATATGGATTATTATTTTGTTGTATAACTGAGATGAATGAATCAATTATGGACCATAATGCATTTCTTTATAAAACAACTAACTCTCTTTTTTTATAACTCGAAGGGTCTGAAATTGGCTGTAAGTGTGGGAGAGAGACAGAGAAGGAATCTAACCCTGGCTGACGAAGGATTGCTAAATTGATCTTTTCTAAACACACATTGTGAGCATATTTGAGGCCTTACGTTTTTACTTATTTGACGGAAAGTTCTCAACGGGGGTTAACCCAGAGACTGCTCTCGCTTTGGGCACTCGCTCGCCGTTCTCCAAACCTCCTGTCTGCCCGAATCTCTTCTGACTAACTGACTGCGACAGATCACTCTTTCTGTGGGTACCTGTGAATTCATAATAACGCCTATGCTTTCAGTCCAGTTCGTGATTCATGTGTCTGCTTCCGGCTGTCAACTTACGTGAGCTGGCGTCTTGTTTTCACTGCTGGAATATCCTGTTTAGAGATCCCAATTTGAATGGTCTGTGGGAGGTCAATATGTAACAATTTTACAAAGATATCTAATTTTAATGGTGCACACGAACATACACGCGTGCATAGTAATAATGTATTATGATCGATCGGTGAGAGAGTGTATAGAGCGACAGGTGATATAGTGTATAAAACTAATTTAGGATACCGATAATTGGTCTGATGATTGCATAGACGAGAAAATGACAGTTAACGACTACCGTTGTCCCATGGTCAAATGTTTCCTTAGTTAATCCTATATAATTATAAAATACAATAAATTAATTTTATTAAATTGCAAATAACAGATGTTTCATGTTTAATACCATTAATTATACAGAAATTGTATGCTCAATAACATTTTGTAAAAATATTGGAATAGGAATTTCTACTTGAAAATTTGTTGTCAATTGGAAAAAGTTTCCATGGACGATTCAATAAAATGCATTTTTATATTTGAATATAATATAGTTAACAATTTATCTCCCTTTATGTTATATTGGGCAAGATTCTCTCCGCCTTTCCCCGGAATTTCGGCGACAGTTTCTATTCATCTTATCACATCAACTGCTGTCCTAAAACTAAATTCTTTTTTCCCTATTTCCGCTGACGAAAAAGGTGCTACTTCCGTTTTTTTAGGGTTCTGGCCAATCATTCGGCCTCTTTCTCTTCCTTCACCCAGTCAGGCGATTCATTCGGACTACTATCTCTATCCAGTATATCACTTCTTTATCCATCCGGTCACAGAATGCAAACATCTTTTGGCTTTCATTCTGACCCCGATTTGTTACGTCGGCCGCGAGGAATTGACCTACATTCCTTATTCCTCTTTTAACGGTCAGTCTTTGGGAAATCTCTTATTTCTCTCCTCTCAATGGTAGACCACGGGACAATATATATATATATATATATATATATATATATATATGTGTGTGTGTGTGTGTGTGTGTGTGACAATGTGCATGCTTGTTTTTCAGTTAGAATGAGAGTTTATATTTACACAACCTTTACACAATTAGCAAGCAAAAATTTGTAAGCCGAGTAAAACTGGTCTGAAATGTGAGTTTCTTGTCTCTTTGACCTGTCGCAATAAAAATGTTAAAATGCCCAGTTTGCATTATTATTTACCAAAAACTGGAGAGAGAATAGTTGGATTGACACTTTTCCTTGTCTTATTAACGCGACGTGAAATGCAATCAGTTTCCTCCAGGTTTTGAACTTGGGTTTCCGAATTTATTACCTACGAAAGTAAGTATTCATATTTTGACAAATAAATAAAAAATAAACATACCCACGCACGCACACATTTTAGTTTGGTTTCTTTTACTTGTTTAATGTCATAATAATCATCGTTTGTTATTTAATGCCAAAGCCATCAATGTTAACGAACGGTTGTGGTACAATTCAATACATAGCAGGCTGGATAAGTGGGATTTACAGTAGTCATTTTCGCGCCGGTCATTTTCTCGCCTATACGATCATCGGACTGTACCATAGCCTGATATGGCCATGTGTGAAATGGACATATAATGTTCATATATATATAACACAGAACATAGGAATCTCGAAATTCGAAAAACACGTAACGACTTCTCAGTTCAGGTAAGAAACTTTTTATTACCTTTGAGTTTAAAGGTTTTTCGACATAAGGAGAGAGAGGCATAATTTTTCTATTCTGGATTTTTCATCTGACCCCACGCCCATCTTGTGCGACACCTGCCTAAGGCCTCCGCGAGCAAGCGAAAGTCAACCGTCTCGTCCGGTGTCAAGGCTCAACTCTACAAACTGACTTTTTAAAATCTCCCCAAATCCTCCGCGCGCTTCCGGTGCGTGACGTCATTCGCACTCGCTAGTCCCGTTACCCATCTCGGGCTATTGTGACATGTCTGATTGACACGTCCGCTCTGCGAGTACGCGCGTGAACACCTGTGTTAATGTTGCACCTAAGTAACTCATGCACTAAGCCGAAAGATTCTCAGTCTAACTAAACCCCAAGGCATAAACCGAAATCCCTCGGCCGTTATATTACAGGAAGACGATCTTATAGGCGAGAAATACGCCTGTTACAAAGCTCAGTTGACACTCTATCTACTTTAACTTAAATGATATATATATATATATATATATATATATATATATCCTTTATTTCATTTTTATACATTAATAAATTACTGGATTTTCCCCCGATTTTAATATAGTTCATTTTTTTCTTATTCAGTGTGAGTGTTAAAAAATAACCGAGGGATTTCGGTTCATGCCTTTGAGTTTAGTTAGGCTGAGAACCTTTCGGCTCAGCACATGGGTTAGTTAGAGGCAATTGAGGCAGGTGTTAACGCGGGTGCGCGCGGGCGGATGGAGGTGTCACTCAGATGTCATAACAGTCCGAGACGATACTGGGTGACAAGGTGCGGGTGACGTCACGCACCGGAAGCACGCAGAAGTTTGTGTGAGAATTTGAAGAAAACAAGAGTCGAGTACTAGACGCCAAACGAAGAGGTTCGACTTTTGGAGCTCGCAGACGCGAGTCGAACTCGCGCCCTAATGGGGCCGCAAGAGTCGGGTACTAGACGCCAAACGAGAAGGATCGACTTTTGGAGCTCGCAGGCGCGGGGCGACCTTGCGCCCTAATGGGGCCGTAAGAGTCGGGTACTAGAGCCCAAACGAGAAGGATCAACTTTTGGAGCTCGCAGGCACGAGGCGAATGTGCGCCCTAGGGGAGCCGCTCGAGATGGGGGCCAATTGAATAAGACAGCATAGAAGATTGTGTCTCTCCTCCTTACGTCGAAACCTTTGACTCAAAGTTAATAAAAAGGTTTCGTACCTGAACAAGAAGTCGTTACGTGTTTTCGAATTCCGAGATTCCTATGTTCTTTATATATTCTATTGTCATGAACATTATATGTCCATTTCGCACATACTGTTAATTGTGAATATGGTACATATGTTCATTGCACTGTTATTCTATAAGTAATACGTCTATTAGCATTCTACTTCTATTAGCATAGTAATCAAATGTATACAACAAATTTTAACTCGATAAAAATGTGAAATAAATACAATATTAGATGTTGCTAAATTGTTGTGAAATCAGAAATCAGTGATGAATCAGTCTAGGCAGCATAAGAGCTCAGTTTACAACAAACAAATCTTCATGTGAAACAGATTCTTAATATTTTCCTTCAAAGAATTGACGGGTACTACCCAAATTTATAATAGTTATTGAAACCTAAAATCTGGTGATGTAGATATATCATTCGGTCATATATATATATATATATATATATATATATATATGATAGTTGCAGTTATGAATGTTGTCGCACTTGACAAGTCGTACTTATTTGATCGTAAGTGATTGCGATTCACTGAATAAAATATCGACAATGTATAAACGATATAAATCTAATGCGTGACTATTTATTATAAGATCCTAAAGGTATAAATATATACTCATGAATGCTTATAAAGATATAAGCAAAATAGAGACGTAAACGCCGAGAAGATTCCTTCTCTATCAATGTTCTGCGAGACTAGTTTATATACCATTGCGCTATTGTAGACTTTGTAAATATTTACTAATTTTATCTGATCATTTAAACAAGTGACAATAGTGAGGCTTTAAAGGAGGAATGAATTCATAATTCAGGGAAATACTTTCGAGACTATTTTGAAGACGAGTATTGTGGTTATCATTGGGAGTGAGACTTAAGATCTGATTAAATTTCATCTTATTCGTTATACTACTCACGAATGGTATTGATTACATTTTTGATTACAAAGCTTCCTTCGAGCTAAAAATTCTTGGCATCAATCAAACAATATGCATCAAGTTACATTTAAGATGTAAAAGATATTCTTGAGCCAAACTCGAACACCAACAAACGGGAGCCGATACAAACAATGGGTGTGGCCTGTAATCCATTCTAAAAGAATCGCCAAAAACAAATCCCGGAAAATGTGTTGCCACCATCTCCGCCTTATAAATTCATATGATCTTCTTCTTCTTCTTCTTGTTCTTCTTCTTCTTTCTATCTATCCATTTATCTATCTATCTTGAGTTTATTCAAGGTAGGACCAAAGCAAGAGTAGTAGAACACCTCAGGAAATTTAACTATTACAGTAAATATCCTATCAGAATTGTGTCTTCACAATGACCCCCAATGAGATGCTTATTTATTTGACTTCATTTCACGACATTGAAGAATCCAGTGAGAATGAATCTTACTACATTGGCCATTAATCCATCGCTTGAACTCACAAACCGTTACTTACTTACTTACTTACTATCTATCTATCTATCTATCTATATCATTTCTGTCTTTTAAAATTGTCTACATTGCTAACTATCTGTCTTTAAACTCCGCCCACCTAACTGACTGTGTGTTGCTTCATTTATTGATTGCTTCATTGATCATCGAATTCACTGGAATTTCTAACGAGACGCCTCACCGGAATTGATTATCCAGTTAAAGACCAAAAGAATGTTCCTCATTTTGCCTTTCTAACCAATTAACTCATTACTTACGCAAGAAGTAATCTAATGGCTTCAAACTGTATTATGCCTCAGCCCAATTGAACATGTCTCGTCCGTAGAAGAAAAAAAACCGAAGAATTTGTTCATTTCAGAAATCTTCATATAATTCAAATATCTGGTTTGAAATGTTTGAAGTTCTTTTCACACGAACCACATTTCTATCATTGTTAATTTTGCATTAGTTTTGTCGACAATTTGTTTTCTTTCATCATAATACTGTTAGTTAAAGATAGGGAACGTGTGGCATAAAGGCTGCATGAAGCCTTTTCAACAATCAAGTGCAAACGTCCAAGGCCTGGTCGAAAGACCAATTAAAATTTCACATCTCTGCTTTAGAACATAATATAATAATGTTGTTGTTTTTTTTTGTGGGGGGGGGGCTTATTTTTGGATATGTCATAAACAAATCCCCCTCTGAAAATATATCTATGTGCGTTGTATTCTGTGAAAAATGAATCTCTCTATAAAAACCTAATGTAAGCCATTTAATGCAATCATTCCAAAACTGGTAAAAAATCTTGTCTGGATAAGTCCAAAAGGCATATCAAAATCTTATGCGAAAACAGCTGGAAAATCAGAACCGACCATGTGCACGCTTGTTTATCTCGTTAGAAATGTGCACTTGGTTAAAATCGAAACATTCAGCCTCAAAACAGTTTTTATATGGCAACCTATAATTATATTTGTCCTTTGTATGTATGTAGTTACCCAACCCCTCTGCCTTGGGAAGAATGTGACACAAAGTCATTTTTATGCGAAACACATCTGATTTCAGTTTTCTTTCACATCGACTGGTTGCTGTACGAAGATTAAAGATACTAATCTACTCTACAATTTACCCATTGCAAGGAAGTGAAGAGACATATTCAGACCTTTCCAAGGTGTAATAATTCGAAGTGAAATAGAAATAATGCGAAGGGAATTACAAATATCCTCTTCCAGGATTTTGAACGCTGATCAGTGAGTTCATTTCGAGTGACGAAAACCGCCATAAGCGCTTCCCTCACAAAATCTATACAACATGTTTCATTGATTCTATAAAATATCAAATCAACTTTATTTTAAAACTTCATGATTTCTGGCTTTAGCATTCAATATAAATGGTTTGTATCAATTTTGAATAAGTTTTTTTCATGAATCCAAAATATAAATATATATATATAAAAACAACATTATTATATTATGTTCTAAAGCAGAGATGTAAAATTTTAGTCGGTCTATCGACCAGGCCTGGGAAGTTTGCACTTGATTGTTTAAAAGGCTTCATACGGCCTTTAGGCACACGTTCCCTATCTTTAACTAACAGTATTATGATGAAAGAAAACAAATTTTTAAATTTAAATTTATATAACGAGTTGATGCAAAAGTTTCAAGAATTTTCAAAAAATTGTTCATTCATATAAATTCTTCGCATGATTACTCCTTCAACAAATTATTCGATTTAGCATTTTGTGAAATGTTGTCACCTGGCTAAATAGAATATTTCATCATAAAAGAAAAAATTCAGTCTGCCTTTAATGAACTCTTCTAGGGAATCTAGGCCATATAGAACTTTTGAAACCAAAATCCGAATAAAGATTCTTAAATGGGGTTACAAAGGGATACAATGAAAGTTGTAGGTCTGGAAAATATGTTCAATGTAGAAGGAAATGTAATTGTTGACA
>OY757918.1:110928639-110978639 GCA_963585895.1 Sepioteuthis lessoniana
TCAGGAAATAAACTCATTCAATTTTAGATTTTCATACTGAGATGTTTCTGATGATTGACGGCACCTGGCTTTGATCTGGATTCGTCTTTTTCGCCACAAACCATCCGGAACATAGCGATCTGTCAAAACAATTCACTAATCTTCTAATTGCTTTTAGTTAAACAATGACATTTTATATTTGTTTTTCTGTTCTCGTCAAACAATTCGTTTTTGTCAAATTCCTTCTCATCGAAAATAACACAATTTTTTATCTACACTTCATTTAAAAAATCCATTCTACCATTAAACAATTGTACACTTACTAAACGGCTGAAGAAGAAGCTAGATGGCAATTACACAAGAATGTTGCGACCAATATTGAACAAGTCCTGGCGGCAACACCCAACAAGACACCAACTATACGGCCACCAGCCTCCCATCACGAAAACTATCCAAGTTAGACGAACCAGACACGCAGGACACCGCTGAAGTGACGTACTCCTATGGACACCCGCATATGGCCAAGCAAAAGCAGGACGGCCAGCTCGAACATACATACAGCAGCTATGTGAGGATACGGGATGTAGCCCTGAAGACCTGCCAGAGGTGATGAATGATAGGGTGAAGTTGCGAGAGAGGGTCAGGGATATCCATGCTAGCAGTACGACATGATATTGATGATGATGATTCTTCAGCCCCCATAGGACTGTTATTACTACTACTTTAACAATTATGGTTCCTAGCATAGTGAAACAACTTATATTTTCTGGGTTATTTTCCGTACCGAATTCGTTTCTTTTGAGGCTTTTAATTTTTCTTTCAACTGCTCAAAGTTAATCTTCTCTAAGGGCTTTAGCAATTTAAGGTATTATTATGAGCTTTCTTTGGGAAATTTCTTGACTATAGGTTCTCATAATTCTGCCCAATTACTTGAATTTCGGTGAAACAACTTTAAAAACAATCTCTTCTCTACAAAATTTTCTTCAGTTTGATAATGTGGGAGTGAGAAATGGTCATTCCGGATGCAAAGTACCCCATGGGCAGTTCGATTATGGACTACGGAGGGAATCAGCTTCACACAATTCTGATAATTCTACACTCAACCGGGTGGCAACTGATCAGATTCCATCAGATATACTGATAGTCTGGGGTAACATTGTGTCTGTTAATACCTCTGTTTGGCAAATATCCTCAATCCTTTTCTTATCCCTCTAAACAATTCGAATATGCACATGCGATGATTATCTGCCACATAAATTGAGCTAGCTACCCTACAGGTTCCCTGGGCATTAGTTCCCCTTCTTTTTGCTTCTTCACTCGTTAGTAACGTAATTATTATTCTAATTGGGTTGAAGGCTTTGAATTTTGTCTCTACATTGTACTTTGGAACTATTTCTGATTTCTATTCAACTCGAGGGTATGGAATGGGGAGATTTATCACTTGGTATATCGCAAATTTACTCCCCCTATCTTTCAATGAAACGGATACCAATACCAAAAATTTCTTATCCTCTAACGAGGTGATGCAATTTAGAGGGTTATAATATTTCCGTAATTCTTTGGTGGGAATCTACAGGTAATCTTAAGCGATAAGGCAATTAGGTTTCTATTTCCAATGATAACCGCCTCAACAGACTTTGAGTTACCACGCCAGGTGAAAGATGCCTCAATAATAACATATCTAATTGCACTCTGACATGCTCCAATTATACTCTTAGAAACTGGCTAGTTTGTCGCACACTATTGGTAAACATTATCTGAGGGAAATATAGTTGTATAAAAATTACCAAATTCCAGCAATTCCTTTGCGATCGCTTTAGACCAAATAACCATCTCCTTTCTTAATGAGGGTATCTCGCTCATCAATTCGTTTAGATTATCCATCTTCTTTGCCAACATCATTCTCGTTACGTTTATAATAATTATGCTTTCCTTAGCAGCCTGGCCAGACATCAGTTGATCCTCCCCCAATTTCTTTAGTTTTCCCCTTACAACTCGTACCTCCTCCTTGGACACTGTCCCGGATAAAACACTTAACGCCTTTTCTACAATGGAAATGACTGCTCACAAATTCATGGCCTGTAATAGTTCAACGTCTTTTGAATAATTACTCATTTCTATCCACTGATATTCCAACAAAGTTGCCTCTTAGAAAAACCACAATCGCAAGTAATCTTTATTTCGTCTCGATTTGGTGACAACCACCTCCCTAGACTTCTTAAAGGTCTTGTTTTGACTGCGTCTCGTTACTTCCACTGTGTCCACTAATAATAATAATAATAGTGTTTATACTCGGTGGTCCGCTTTTTCAAGATAAGAAAAAATGGCTACTTTCATTATTTCACGTTTTCTAAGTTTATTTCTACTTTGAACTAGTCATGGCGAGCACCAAAGGACCTGGCCACGACTATAAGCGTTAATGCCTCACACTGATGGGGGTATTCCATTTGCATAACAGCGTCCACGATCAAGCCAAGATTGCACCCACTGGCGTATCATTTATTTCTGTATGAGTACTCTGAGGATTAGAGGTCCACTCCTTTGATAGCTAACCTATTATGGTGGATTTCCCCTTCTTCATCTTTAGTCTCACTTTCTGTTTCAACATCTTCAGGTTCTGCAAGAGTTACCGCTTTCTTCCTTCTCTTTTTCTGTTTGGTCTGGGACTTTCCTAAACCGTTCCCTTTGCCTTAATTTCATGTCATTTGCGTGCGCTCCCTTAACTCGACCCGACATTTAGTCCTAAATTACATATGTTTCCTGTTCAATCTCTTCCTCGATTCTGAAACAGGATTCACATCTCTGATCAAATTTTCCTTCTCTCAGGTGTACTTGTAAGATACTAGATCTCCCACATTTCTTTGGTTCCCTTATTTTCTCACCCGGTAATGTTCAGGGACTGCCAGGAGGAGTTTAATACCTAAATCACGAAATTTCTGTGATTCATTTTTGTTATTATGATGATCAAATGAAATTGTAAACATGATGAATTATTCGGTGACAAAAAGAAATTATGATGATAAGTGGTCAGAGACGGGGAAAATTAAAAAAGAAAGAGTTGACATTTCAAATTATCTGTCCAGATCAAACCGAACTTTTTAGCTAAATTTTGCCCTGGAATTCGGTAGAGAATTTCATTGAAAGTTGACGGCATCTTGAAGATACACCTCGCCCTGACTTTGACCGACTTACGAATATACAAAAATGGAATAGAAAGATAAATGAGACAAGATTTGATGGGAGTTGGATCGTGATCAGACAAATCGTGATGTAGTCAGAACAGAATTAGGGAAACCCGTAAGACGAGATGGGAATCAGATCGAAATCGGAACGAGATTAGTTTTAGACAGGACAAAATCGAATTTAGACAAAACAGTTTTCCGTACTCAAAGTTTTACTGATCTTGTACCAGGCAGCTATGAGTTGACAAAATGAGGAAACCGTCCAAATGCGACGCGGCGAAGAAAAAGAAACATAACCACCGTAAAGATTGCCTTGTACCAAACTACCCGAGGGTAAAATATTAAGGGTGGTAATTAATCATATTAAACATTTTATTGATAATAGATTATATTGATTATTTCATTATTTAGTTTGGTGAGGTAGTTCATTGTTTACAAATCTTTGAGTGTAAGTGTATTTTGTCACAAAATATCATAGGCTTGCACATTAGCCAGGTGAGTTATATCAAAATAGTTCGAGACAGGATGTTGAACATAAAAAAGATCAAGCGTTTGAGTAATACAAGTTTATGATCGTATCATAAACTAATTTCTGCGATGGCTGTTTGTATTAATTCTTTCGCTATCTAAATTGGTCGGGGCACGTGTTTTTCAGTTAGCTGTTAAGTTATCAAAAATCTTTGAGCAGAAATGTATGTCAAATTGAAAAGTTTAAGCTCGTTCACCAACAACCGGGATAGGGGATACTTCTTACCTCTAAACAGGAAGACCAAATATAAACAAAATAGATTCATATCTTGTCTTAAGTTTGATAGAGGAAATGAAAAACCCGGTGAAAATTTAGGGACACGTGTGAGATTACACAATAACTTAATGAGATGACATTACACTAAAAATATCCTGAATTTAGAACATAAAGATTAGCGAATTTTGTTACTTAAAGTCAGTTGATAAAGTTGTTTTGGAGTCGGTTGTTCGTTGACTTGAAATCCATACAGCCCTTCGGGTCAGTGACAGGGTGGGGGTGACTCTATGTAGCGGCAAGTGTGTCTCTGTTCATGGATCCTTACAGGATCTCTCTCTCTCTCTTTCTCGCTTTCTCTCTCTCTCTCTCTCTCTCTCTCTCTCTCTCTCTCTCTCTTTTGTGCTACAATATCTGCAGGACAATGAACAGCTTATCTAACTAACAAAGTGACTATTTTCATAAAAATATTGGACATATTATTGTAAGACCGATAAATTCCAATAAATGCTTGTTAATTGTTAACAGAGAGTTCTTGTCTTTGAGTTGCTAACACTCAGGCAACTTTTCCCAACGAACTAGCCCGACCGTCAGAAGCACTTCAGAATGGATTTTGTCATTCCCTATCTATGGATCTTTCAAACGCAACGTGGGCACAAGGGGATTGATAAACAAACTAACCGGAAACGTATGTGGTAGTCACAGAGCCAAGACCATAATAAAGTAGCGTTATCAGCCATAGTATCACATTTGGTAATGGTGTCGTGCCAATGATATTATCAGATTTGACGCCGTTACTGGGATAAGACCAAAGTAAAAGCACTGTGACAACTACAGTATTCCATTTAGTAAAAACAAATGTTGTCGTGCACTATGGTATTACATTTGGTGCTGGTATTAGTAACAGTGATGACCATATTGTTACTTTGTTGCCGTGACAACGATATTGTTACAGTATGATGCAATAATAGAATATATAGGAAAAGATAATTTTGAATTCAAGGAGAGAGCCGTTGAGTCGAGTCAGTTTCAGAGCCTTTCGATGCAGCAGCAGAGAAAAATCGGGTGTCTGTCCTTCACCGTTTCTATGAATAACAGTAGACCTTTCTGCACCCACCTCTCTCTCTCTCTCTCTCTCTCTCTCTCTCTCTCTCTCTCTCTCTCTCTCTCTCTCTCTGTATGTTTTGATTATTGCTAGGAAATGGTATACAGTCAAAATAAATCCTTTCGTATCTGAGTCGCATGTTATTTTTGAATTTTGAACATTCAAGTTGATACAATAACGTTAGCTGAGAAGAAAATCAAATATAAGTTAAAACTTGACTCATCTCCGACAGAACTTGCACTAATGTAAGAAGGTTGAATGTAAAAACTGTTGAATAGCATTTTCTTTAACGTCCCTATGTTGCAAACCCGTGTTTCCTGGTGCCCTGACCAAGATAAGACACCAGGAAAACACCTATATTTGGCAGGGTGACAGCCCCGTCTGGTTATAATTTATTCTTTTATTTCTTAATTTTTGGGGCATGCCTAATTCTAATCCTGGCCTGCGTAAATATTTGATGCTGCTTTTATAACAAAATTTTGTGGTGATCTTCCCCCATATATTCCTTCTTAATTCCAGCAGATTATGTATCGGTTAGACTTCTGAAGACTCTCACCTCCCCCTTTTTTTTTCTCTAATGCCGAACCAGCATAGACATCAGGGTTAGCAACGGAAATCTATCACCCAGTACTTTATCAGGGTAAAGGCAACGCCTCTTCTGGTATTCTGGCTTTCCTCGTTGCCAGCACCCTTTCAGAGCGCAGTTGGTCGAAAATGACCAATTCTCCCACATTCATCTATCTTACTTGGGTCACTCTACTTTTTATATTTTGCCAGGTGTCCCTCGGATATTTTCTGTACCGAGACAGTAATCCAGTCACATGACCATCTTTCGGTATCCCTGGCCGTCATATAGAGTGTAACCACACGACATGGCCTGATAATAAACACTTCCTTTTAAAAATCAATTTGCCCAATTCAAATTTGTAATGTACTACTCTATTAGGTTTCTTTTTTTCTGATTAATAAAATTTTCTCTGACTGATCGGAGACTGACGCTGCTGCTGATGTTGCTACATAAAGACCTTATAATTCCCTTAGCCAGCGTGGTACGTTGGCCGAGCGGTCTGATCCCGGCTTCAAGCATCTTACGTGTCTAGCCACACTGAAGAGTTCTGATAAAACGAATCAGTCGATCTGTGGATGAAAATACGTGTGTGTGTGTGTAATTTCATCTGATATATGTATGATCCTAATCTTATACGTTACATATACTCATACCATTTTACACACAGACACACACATATATATGTATATCGTCATCAACAGACAGATCTGTTTCGTTCTATCAGAACTCATCATTGTGGCTAGACAGTATCTACCCGTAGCTGGGATCGAAACCCGGTTGACTCAAACGCCAAGCCAAAGCTTCTAACCAATTAGCTACGAGCAGATATTAGCTACGAAGTACATTTTAAATGGTTATGAATCACAATTACTATTGTTTACATACATCCGTTCAAACGGCCGCCGAGATCTCAATTCAAATACGAAGAGACTTGCAAAGGCGCTAATGGCAACACGGTTACTTCTTCGCTATACCTAAAATTTCAGTAGTAAATAAAAGTCAAAACTAAGAAGAAGCATTTGAACTCAGGAGCCAACTGGAAGAAATATATCAATATTGGTCAGTGTGTCTTTAAGTCCTATCAATTCAAAATGCTGAATTTTACAAAATGTTATGCTGTATTTTGTTTGTGAAATAATGCTTAAACTATGCGTTTTAAATGTAAAGACACGCTTACTCTACTATAAAGCCAAATTGATGTTAGTCTTTCCAAATGTCAGCGAACAAGGCAGAATGTTTTTGAATCTCTTCTATAATATAATTTAAAAATTCGTAAAGAAAGCCCTAACAGTAGTTTAGAAGAAAAAGAAAAAGCCTAAAACACCTAATGCTACCTCAGCCCCCCCCAATAGAAAGGAAGAAAAAAAAAATTTTTTTAAGCTCTATAATTCCAGAAGCCTGCTAGGTTCCCAACTGTAGTAAAAAAAAAAAAAAGATAAATAAATAAAAAGCCTAGGAAAAGTCCCAATATAGCAAAAAAAAAGCAAAAGTCAGTACCAGTGAAAGTCATACGAAAGTACCTTAATCTTGGACTTTAACTAAGTTAAAACTTAAAACTTAAACCAAAATTACCCCCCACTTTTTTTTTTTTTTTTTTTTTGCATACACATGGGAAGCAGCATAATGTACGTAAAGGTATTTGAATAAACCCATGGACGACCAAACTCAATACCTAAACGGGTCCTGGACGTGAGTTTGACGACTTTACGCTCAGGATCGTTAGTTCGATCGGGGAATTACTGCTGCTCCTCTATAAGAGTGGCTTCTATAGAAGAGAATAAAACAGCCATCGAAAGATAACCATGACCCACACTCAAACCACATACACAAACCGCATCGCTCTTCACGCGGGTAAAAAAGGGGCGCGTCCTGCTGAGGTTGGAGCCCTGGCCTCAGTGTTCGAAAAATCAGCGACAGAGCTCAAACAATCAAAACTACTAAAATGCAAGCAAACACTACAAATAGCCACATTTAACGTAAGAACCTTAAATAGAATAGGACAACTCCCAGAGCTAATCGCATCGGTCGAAGAACATAAGATAGACATAATATGCATACAAGAACACAGATACACGCACACCGAAGATATCAAATATCACGAAACTGGCAATGGCTGGTCGCTCGCCACTGTATCCGCATGGAAAAACTCTGTCAACGCCGCAGTAGGAGGGGTAGGATTCATTATAGGACCTAGAGCATTAAAAACGCTTAATAGCGTTGAGAAAATACAACCTAGAATGATAGCAGCTACATTTAACGGAAACCCCAGAGCAACAATCATCTCATGCTACAGCCCCACCAATGTTAGTGAAGAAACTGAACTAGTCACCTTCTACGATGAGTTATCCTCATTAGTGCGTAGCATCCCGAAACACATGTTAGTCATTGGGGGAGACATGAATGCCCAAAACGGGAAAAACGGAAATAACAAATACAGCCTCGACAACACGTCAAATAGGAATGGGCAGCATCTAACAGATTTCATGATAGAAAATAGATTAGCATGCCTCAATACAAACTACCAAAAAAGAGAGGGCAAACTATGGACATACACGTACGCAAACAATACTAAAGCTCAGATAGACTACGTCCTTATAAACAAGAAATGGAAAAATAGTGCACTGAATTGCGAGGCATACTCCTCTTATGAGGGTGTGTCCACCGATCACCGAATAGTCACGGCGAAAATACGGTTAAGCCTACGAAAAAACGCCAAACGAACAGCGACCACCAAACACTATGACTGGGCCCTATTAAACAACAAAGATATAAGAGATAAATACGTATTAGAATTAAGAAACACATTCGAAACACTACAAGAAAAGACGGAAAAAAGTACACCAAACGACGAATACGAAAATTTCGTCAATGCACACCTCGAGGCAGCAGCAAAATACATTCCGAAAAAAATTAAAACTAAATATAGAGTCGCATGGGAAACTTTAGCGGTGAGAGAAAAACGTGCACTAGTGAAAACAGCCTCCAAAAACAATCGAAAAAACCCAACAAACACAAATGCCTTAAAACTAAAAACGGCAAAATATCAATTAGCAGGCATATATATAAAGGAACAGACAGAATACATTCAAAATCAGATAGATAAGATTAGAGACTCGGTGGAAGATAGACAATCTAGAATAGCCTGGTAAACAATAAACGAAGTGAGCAGAAGAAAGAACACAGCCAAAGCAAAACTTAAAGCAGCAAACCAACAAGAAAGAATAAAACTGTGGAAACAGCACTTCGAAAACTTACTTGGAAACCCACCAAAAATAACGCATGAACCAATCACCAGAATAATTAGCAAACAATTAGACATTAAACTAAGACCGTTCACACAAGGAAAACTCGACTCGGTTCTCAGAAAAATTAAAAATAGGAAAGATGCAGGGCTGGACAAAATTCCCCCGGAAGTATGGAAGACCAGACAATTCGACGACATACTGCTCCGACACTGCAACGCAGTATACAATCAAAATCCGATAGATAGATGGATGAAGGGATGCATACTCCCCTTCCCTAAAAAGGGGGACCTCGGATTAGCCAAAAACTACCGAGGCATAACACTTACATCCATAGCTGCCAAAATCTACAATGCCCTACTACGAAACCGAATAGAACCCAAAATCGACAACATACTTAGAAAAAACCAAAATGGCTTCCGAAGAAGTAGATCCACGACCTCACAAATATTAACTATCCGCAGAATCCTTGAAAGTGTACGGGCAAAGAACCTACAAGCGACATTAATATTTGTCGACTTTACCAAGGCTTTCGACTCCATTCACAGAGGAAAGATGGAACAAATCCTACTAGCGTACGGCATACCTAAAGAAACCGTAGCGGCAATAACGATTCTCTATAGAAACACTAAAATAAAAGTACTATCACCGGATGGAGACACAGAATATTTTGACATTGTAGCAGGAGTACTACAAGGGGACACGCTGGCCCCGTACCTCTTTATCATTTGTCTAGACTACGTACTTAGAACATCGATTGACAAAATCAAAGAGAATGGCTTCGAACTGACGAAGAAAAGAAGCAGAAGATACCCCGCAACAACAATTACCGATGCCGACTACGCCGATGACATAGCGATACTGGCAAATACACCTGACCAAGCCGAAACACTTCTGCATAGTTTGGAATGAGCAGCAGCAAGCATAGGCCTCTATGTTAATGCACACAAAACGGAATATATGTGCTATAACCAAACGGGGGACATCTCCACTCTAGAAGGAACCCCACTTAAACTAGTAGACAAATTCACGTACCTAGGAAGCAGCGTCGAATCAACCGAAAAGGACATCGAAACGAGGTTAACGAAAGCATGGACAGCTATCAATAGGCTATCGATTATATGGAAATCAGACCTAACCGATAAAATGAAACGCAGTTTCTTCCAGGCAGCGGTCACATCGATACTCCTATATGGATGCACTACATGGACGCTAACAAAACGACTGGAGAAGAAGCTAGATGGCAATTACACAAAAATGCTGCGTGCAATCCTGAACAAGTCTTGGCAGCAACACCCCACAAGACACCAACTGTACGGCCACCTGCCCCCTATCACGAAAACTATTCAAGTTAGACGAACCAGACATGCAGGACACTGCTGGAGAAGCAGAGATGAACTCATAAGAGATGTACTCTTATGGATCCCCACACATGGCCGCGCAAAAGCAGGACGACCAGCTCGAACGTACATTCAGCAGCTATGTGAGGATACAGGTTGTTGTCCTGAAGACCTACCTAGGGCGATGAACGATAGGGAGGAGTGGCGAGAGAGGGTCAGGGATATCCGTGCTACCAGCGCGATATGATGATGATATATATATATATATATATATATATATATATATATTCCAGCAGATATAGCCAGTGTAGCCCGATATAAATATCATATCCTAAGACTCATTTTGTCAAATAAAAAAATATTTTCCTATAACTTTGAAAGATGTTCCAAAGTATGAATGATTTTTTGTTTGTTATTTTTAGGAATATTGAACCAATACTGAAGATATTACACATCTAAAGAATTGATCTGAAATTATCACAAACAAGATTTAAACATCATAATCAAAATCTTTTTATTGTGTAAAAATCTTTCATTATTGTAAAGTACGGAAATATCTTAAATCTTTCATCCTATCAATTGGATCACTCTTTTCTATTTGGTAATGATATATGACTAAGAGATTTCAGCCATACATCTTTATATCTTGTATGATAGAAAAGTTCAGAAAAAATTGCTGGTTCCGACCAAACTAAGCCTAAACTTTGTTTTTAAAATTTGTTTTTGGGAAGAATTCGATTTATTAATTTGATTCTTGGATTACTTAAAACTTACACATCTGTTGATATCAAGGTTTTTTGCTTTCTCTTCATTTGAATGTTTCCTGGTTAATATTATTCAAAATAGTCCGGATTAAGATTCCACTCACCCTCTTTTGCGACGAATTATGCATTCACGATTAATTTTAAGTTAACATATTCCGAGCAAATCGTTATAAAAAGATTTTAATAGCAACCCTACTGTAAAAAGGGAAGCTCTGATACATGACCTTCCAATTTTATCTATGAAACATTTCTTCATGTTATCTGAGTTTACAGGGCACTTCTTTTTTTTAATCTTAATTCATCTATTAACATATAGGTTTTGAGGTAATAAAAAAGGAAGTAAATAAACAAACATGAATAATTATATATATATATATATATATATTCAGAGAGAGAGAGAGAGAGAGAGAGTGAGAGAGAGAGAGAGTGAGAGAGAGAGAGGGCGAGGGGAACACAATGTGACTCTCTGCAACATGCCTACAATTTTTCCTAAAACAACCGTCTGGAAATTGCTGGGATCGAAAGACACATGTCTGTTTTATGGTAGGAGCAAACACTCTTACGCTGGCCTTAGGGTTCATGGGTGATTGTTGACATAAACCACCAGAAGGTGGCGTCGCACTCAAAATTGAGTAAAACGCCACTTCACATATGTGCACGCTTAGAAACGCGCTCAACATCTCTTGTCAGTGATACGTATCTAAGCCCAGAAACCACACACACACACACTTAAATATATGTATGTATATGCGTGTATATATAAAGAGAGAGAGAAAGAGAGAGAGAGAGAGAGAGAGAGAGAATAGAATGGCAAGTGTCGAAATATACTAAAAAATGAAGATGTCAAATAACGTCGTTTATGGAAAGAGGTATTGAAATAGGCAACTTCCATCTGACACAAAAGTTAAGTCACATTAAATTTTGCTGGCACCTGAGTAGGGATGAGATTGAGAAACATAAGCTACAGTTAGGGCCTCGAATAAGATTACTCAAATCTCAGAAAGTAAAAGCAGTTCGTCTCACTCTTATTCATTAAATCTCAGTATTGTAAATATTCAGAAAGTGTTAAGTGAGATGTCCATTGGCGTCTTCTAAAATGGGACCTTGTGCCAGACAACCCAATTATTAGAATCTTTGTAACGAACAGTTTTTGCATATACCAAGACCTGTGTAAAAGTTAAAATCTTGAAAAAACTTACGTCATTTCTCCTATATTTGAGTCAGCTCGAATTTGCCCCAAAGGATTTCTTCTGATACGGATATAGCTTTCCATTTTTTCGAATTACACTTATAAAGGAAAATGTAAAAAAAAAATCTCTTATTCATTTCTAAAACGTTTCAAGCGATAAACAAAAATATATAATTTCTTAATCATTTAATGCATGTTCATGCGAAAGCTATTATTATAAAATCCAAAGCAATCTTTTTTCTGATAAAGTTAAGACTCGGTCTAAATGCATTTAACAAAGAAAACTGTATAAATTGGACTATATATATATATATATATATATATATATATATATATATATATATATATATGTGTGTGTGTGTGTGTGTGTGTGTGTGTGTGTGTGTGTGTGTTTGTGTGTGTGTGTGTGTGTGTGTGTGTGCACAAGTTCGTTTGAAAAAAACTATCCCATTTTAGAATAATTTTTTATTCCTGAATTAAAGAATCTAAGAAGTTTTTTGATCAATCAAAATATGATCACTAAATATCAATTCCTTTCTGCCATCGATTATCAAGGTTATTTATGTCAGTGCAATAAAACTCAAAATCACTTGATAGCAATAATTTCTCAATGTGGTTTTACTTTCTAATTGGAATGTAATTTTTGTTTTTTTTTGTGAGTGTAAAAACGTGTCCAGATGTTTGAAAAAAGTCAACCCGCGAATAAATATGGTGAATGTGACAAATTATCATATCCCAAGTTAGTGAACTTCTTGTTTCCCATGGTAAAATGTTCCCAAGTATTGCCGTGAAGCACGATTACGACCAAGCTTGAAAACTAAACGCATTACTTTTCTTTTCATGTTAGCCTTCAAAATCAAATGTTGTAAGAAGGGAGTGAAATTTATCAAAGACGTCACTTTAATTATACATATATATATATATATATATATATATATATATATATATATATATATATATTGGTGAGATATAAATGCTTTTCAGGTATAGTGACTTTCTTTATTTAGAGCAATCATCCTCACTCGGCACTTTTTCTTGGGGTTTTGGCGTAAGTGATCGAATGATAGTTTTAATCAACGTTGGTTATTATATTAAATTCTTATTCTTTTATCATATTTCTGATACTTTTTATCTTGACTCCATAAACAAACATTTCAAGTCTGCCAACAAGAAATGCAAGCAGGGAAATGAGAGTAAAATTTAAAGTATTCTTGTAATTTTGAAGCTGTATCTGTCACATTTAAAATTTCCATTATTTAAATTGAAACATCGAAATATCTACAAAAAATGATTTGTATTTGCTCGTTTATACGATTTCTCATATCGATGACCAATTTTGTAAATAAATTCTCCCAAGGCAAAACAGGAAAAACAATACAATTAATCAAATATTGAATAAATGAGGAATATCTATTATCAAAACCTTTTTGAATTTGAAGGATTTCTTGTTTCATCAACTTTCCTGTATATACTTATATGCAGCCATTTGTTCAATTTAGAAACCTTCTATCAATGTTTTTAGTCGACAAACACATCAGAAATATCTTAACTTCATGGTTTTATTCTAGATATTATCCTTGTATGTTTTTTCATATCTTCTGAATTTTGACACACCTTTCACTATATATATATATATATATATATATGTATGTATGAATGTATATATATGTATGTATATATATATATCTATATATATCCCACTCTTCAAATGGATGATATTTGGTACGGGGAGATTGCTTCGAACTTGAAATCAGATATTATTCTAGAAGAGTTTAGTGTGCCATCAAGTGATGCTTAAAATATCTTCGCCATAAAAGCTGCTTAAAGATTGATGTCATATCTTTTACTCTATTTTCCTTTGAGACCTCTCAATATACGCAGTTATTACACTTACCTTACATTCATTATTATTATTAGTAGTAGCAGTAGTAGTAGTAGTAGTATGTAGCTAATTAGTCAACAAGATGTGGTGTGAAATAAGTAAGATCGGAACTAGTTATGATACTATAATGGATAAAAGTCCATTAGGTTGTCAGTAGTGTCATTGTTCAATACGGTATCAATGTAATTAGATTAGGTTTTGATGTTCTCAGATAATAAGTGTTCACATGAACATAGTTCTTTGTTCTGAATTCTCAACACTTGTATTAAAATTTGAAGAATATATTGGCCCAAGAATTTGTTATAAAAACGTTTTTGGTACACATTAACCCTTTTTTGAGGCGAAACATGCGTTTTCACACCATCAAATCTGATAATATCGATTGAACAAAGTGGAGGTTATGTTATATAGATTTATTTAAAATCTAATTAAAACATAAAAGTAAAGATATGATGAACTTTAGAAATGAATTCGGTTTGGAATTGGTTAATTTAACGCTTGAAGCTATTGTAGTATAGCGTGAATAATAAAATATTTAAAAACGATCTTATTTTATGAGACAGATAAAATTCTTACTTAACATCTTTACTCAGGTTATTCTGTAGAATTGTTGGATTGATAAAAATCATTTTTCTACGAGGGTTGGACTGTTTTAGCCGCCTATATTCTTTTAATTTGCATATTTTCGTTATCTATCCCCCGGCATTCTTCTCGTTATGATGGACTTATTCAACCAATATATCCAATGTGCATTAAAATTTAAATTCAGAATAAGAATATTTATCGCATGTAAATCTAAAGCTAGCCAGTTTTTGTAACAATGACCAACACAATTCATGTTCACAACCAATTCAGAAGAATGCTGCAAGGTAAACATCCCAAAAAACAGTAAAAATGATATTCAGGAGGGAAATAGTCCAATTACAAGACAATATATGGCATAATCAATCTATACGAAAAACAGCTATTTAACAAAATACGAACAATAACCTATATGATTTACCCAACTTGTCAACAAAGAGAAGGATTTAAACTCAAAGTCAATTTGTTAAACGGAATAAAACTGATTTGAATTCACTGTGTTCATTTCCCTTGACTGATTGTCTTACCAAACTTAATGAACCTTGTGTGTACTATAATTAACCCATTGATGGCAAAGGATCAAAGATGGATTCATGCTTTTTCCAAGGAAATCAGTGCGAATTGAAACCCGTATTGAAACGACCTCAAATTGCCAATTTCTCATAACAATAATCTTTAAGTTAAGTACAGTCTCAATTTGGTATATTTTTATATAAATCCGACTGACGGGAACTCTTTGATGGTAACCTTTTTTTTGAATTGGTTTTCGTCTGTTTCCCTCAGCATTCTTCAGGTTTACATACTCATGAAATGTCTTGGTTGTGGCAATTCTCCCCAAATCCTCCAATGAGTATTAAAGTAATATTTATCTTATCAGAAACTAAGGTCGCTTACAATATGAACAAAACCTGTTATTGCCTCTCACTGAGAAAGCTCGGGTAGCAATTCATGGAACTCACATGCATTGAAAATTCTTGAAAAAAAGGTGTCACGGAAGTCTAAAAAGCATCGTCTGAAGTTTTTGATCGTTTAAAATCTTAGTCTCGATTCTGCAGAGTTCTCCAAATCAGGACCCTCGGACCCACACGTGTAGAACCTACTAGCAAGTTTCAAATTTTTCACTTCCTCTTTTGGTGTTGACTGTAAAGAAATGTCATTACAACTACAGATGAAACACATTTATTTCAGTGTTCAGATGATTTGAAGTCCAAGTTTCTTGCTTGCCACATCGTCGATTTCTATCAGAACGATTTCCGAACAACATCACACACACAGAGCGAATATGTGATTTACATAAGATAAACTTCCTCTTCCATATATGGGTATAGAGTAGTCCATCTATTTAACGAGGCTATTTTGTATGAGAACTCTAATCATTTCAAGTCTTCGGAAGATAAAAGTTCTTTTGAGGCTCAGAAAAAAAATATGAAAAAAATACCTGTTGTAGAGCCAACGAATTTTATAACTATAGACAAATATCTGTCTATTATTTGTCGATCGGCTTACACACACACACACACACGTACACACACACACACATATATATATATATAAATATATATTTATATATACATATATAGAGAGAGAGAGACAGAGAGAGACAGAAAGATAAATTATTTTAAAAGCAGGAAACAATACACAAGTAATTAACAAGAATTTGCATCGAAATACATATTGAGTGGAAGGTGGATATGTCTCTACTTTTCTTTATGTTTTTAGTGCTCGCTCGGGGTTATTCTACCCAAATAAATCGAGAAATTACTCTTGGAGTAGAGGTTAACGTGATAGAAAGACATCGTTAAAAGCAAAATCGAACTCCAGTGTTAATATCATGCTTAATTTCGGACTAATACTCTTTATTCCTCCAACTATTGCATTTAATATTTCTACCATCGTTTTTCTAGCATTAAATAACACGCTAATGTAGATACGCCATTAAACAAAGGAACCAAACAAACCAACGAAATAAATTGGGTCCCATTTTTTCTTCTTTCAGTGTTAATTTTTGCTTTTCACTGATCAGCGTCCACGACAAAAGAATATCATTATTTTCTCATTGCTTGGAGACTGCGCTGAGGTGATAGTGTTCTTCTTTATCTTTCCGTCTGAAGCTTTATCTTGTAAAACGTCAACTTCCCTTTAAATTGTTCCTTCTATGAAATGTATTTCAGTATTTATCTACCTTTTTTTCCGTTCATTACTGTTTCTATCTCTTTCTTTTTTTATTCTTCTCCTTTCAGTTGTTTACAAACTAATCTCATTATTTCAATTGAATTTTTTCATTCTTTATTGAAATCCCACGTGTCGTACCGAAATATATTAATCTATTTATTACTTTTCAATTAATTTGTCTAATTAGCTCGGTCAAAAGTCCTTGTCTTTCAATACAAAGATTGCTGTCCCGAGAAAAAATTTCAGAAAAATTACTAATTAGACGCAACATTAATTAAAATGTACGCTCACTCGAAACCTCACAGGCTACTTCTAAGCCTATTGCAATCATTACAAAACTGCTACTTACCACTGAAATATAAAAATGGTTGGTAAATAATTAATACTTGTTGGCAATTTACTGTAAGTGATCAATCCCCATATATGAAGTTTACTGCTGGGTTTGCTTTTACGAGAATAGGGCAAACAGGAAGCTTAGTGGAAATACTATCGGCAAGTCTATAATAGATATATGAGGATCTAACCAATAAGCTATTTATTCTTTAAGAAATGTTATTTTTTTATTAAGATATAAGACAGAACAAATGCAATTAAACAGAAGACAGTTAGACGCCCGTATAGAATCAATTTTTGCTAAGAAAACTGTAATACAATTAGTTATGATTCTAGTGACCAAGCTCATAGCCATTCGAGGATTTTTAGTGCAGCATATTTACTTCACAAAGGATCCTCGCCTGGTTGAGTTATTCCTGCCAATAACTGCAGACATATTTTAAATTGGATTTTATTAAAAAAAGATATTACGACTTTGTTTTCCGTATATTGCAAAAATGGAATTTATTGATTTTTATATAATCGAAACGAATGATGCGTTTATTTTCAATTATCCTAAATGATATTTCATTACAAGTTAAAATGAAATATCATATTCACTTAGGCGGATACTTCAGTATCCATCTCAGTAACGTGGGTCTTCTCAAAGAAACAGTCGGATTTCATTTTCGGCATTGAATACAAGGTTTTACGCAAAGATGAATCTTACTGATTACTGAGGGTTTTTTTTTTGTTTTGTTTTGTTTTTTCTGGCTTTTCATCTTTCTTTTTCATTATAAACATCGGTTAGGGTTTAAACATTTGCATTTCGCGTCTTACAAGAGAAATGTCAGTTTCTTATAAGACACTCACAACTGATGAATTATACATATTGTCAAAATTTTAAAAATGAAATGAATGGCTAGATCTAAGATAACTTTCAAAATATAAACCTAAAGGGATTTATTTGTGGTGCAATTTATTCTGAATGAGCACAGTTAATACTTCGGATGCATTCTTTCTAATACCAGAGGGGTTTATAGACCAGAAGCATTATGGACCGGAAGCATTATGGACTGGAACAAAAAATCCCGACGAACCAAGTCTATATGGTAAAGTAATTCTTGCTTCCCATGCATTTGCCGTAATCATGCTTCCGTGCACACTTATTCCTAATCTAGTGAAACTTTCAAATATTTTTTTTTTGTTCAACTTAATAAGTGAGTGTCTGAACTGTGCAAATTTATGCCTAATCTAGTAAAATTTTCAAATATTTTTTTGTTCTCGGTCCTATTGAATACATAGTATTTTCAAACATATCTATTTGAACCCCACCTAGTGAGATCCTGACAGGTTCTACCTTTCCGGTTTAGAGTTATCTAGGAGTGATGGCAATGAGGGTCTACTCTATATTTCCCTTATCTCTAGAATAGAAACTTCACCATCAGATGCAGTTAAGCCTCATACTCAGGACACACATTTTGGAGTGGCGTCTTACGTCTCTGAATGGAATACAACCATTGTATTCTAAACACTGCAGTCAGGGCATGAAATATATCGATTATCTACCAATTATCCATCGGCTATTACCAATGATGCCATTGTCATTCAATCAATCAAATAAGATATTGATAGGTTGATGGAAAATTGGCTCAACTCAGTGTCTCGATGGTATGGCCTTCCACTTGAAAAAACTTGGCTTAATAATTACTCACACACGAATATATGTGTGTGTGTGGGTGTGTGTGTGTGGGTGAGTGTGTGTGTCCATAAAAGAACAACAGAATGGAACACAATTTTTTTTTTAAAATACGCAACGATTAATTTCTCAGAAAAACTGTCGAATTTTTCAAGAATTATGGAAATAATGAGATACTGAAATCGGTTTGTTAGTTAATTGTTTAGTTAGGTTTTATGGCATATCAACCATTATTAATTATTTCATACCAACTCCAATATATATATATATATATATATATATTCTTTAAGAAAAAAACAAAGACCGCTTACTTTAGGATTATAAATTTATTTCCATCCTGTTATGTGTTTCTGATGTAAACCAAAAACACGAAGAAAAATATAACAGGACTTCTTCAGATTTTATGGATAAAATAAATCGGATTAAAAACAGATTAAAAACTACTATATATATATATATATATATATATATTTTTTGCATATAAATACGTTGTATCATAGTAAACAAGCCAGAGCTCCTTTGCTTGCACATAGTTAAATGGTTTCAATTTTTGTCGAAACTATTATTTTTAATCATTTCTTTGAACTCAGCGAAATGGTTTTAAGTATTGCAATAACACTACAGAAGTCTATTTAAAATTGATAGTTTTCTTAACGCATAGATTATTTCAAATATTGCTATTTAATATTAATTTTATTTAATATTAATCCTTTTTTTCGTAACAATTAAATATTTTCAAGTATTGAAATTTAGCACCGATCATTCAATGTAGCATAACATATTTGTATGCACACAGTTAAATGGTTAGACATGAGACCTTATCAGGTCATAATATTCTAGGTTAGAGTGGACCTGAGGGTAATGGGAATGAAGGGGTACTCCACATTCCTAAAAACCCCAGGACTGAAACCTCATCATATCCAGGACTCACGTTTGTGGGAGGGCACAGATAAATTCGGCATATTCTAAAATTACACCAGAGTAGGCTCCCGAGCTCGGAGCTCAACATGTATACATGGCTATATAGATTTTTAAAAGCAGATGTCTTTCAAGATTTTGTTGTTGTTGTTGTTGTTGTTGTCGTTGTTGTTGTTGGTGGTGGTGGTGTCGTAAAAAAGAAATATTGAAATAATTTGTTTTATCATTGGATTGTCATGGTGCAGGAACTGGAGCGAAATACTTGATATTTGTGTAATCAGCTTTTAAACCGGAAATTTATGACGTTAAGGGTAAAAAAGTTTCAGCGGGAAATGAAATGATATGGAAACCCAGGGGTTAGACTGAACAAAACATAATTATTTTCACAATTTAAAAAAAAGCGCAATAAAAATCATGACTCGTTTGTAATATAAATATCCGACGCTTTAATTAATTATTCGGTAATCCTAACAAAATATATCTACTGTTCAATTAGGATATTTAAAGTAACAAACATTTTGAAAAGGTTATTTGAAAACTTTTTTATTTATTTTTGTACGGGAGTGTTGAATGGAGCGTGACTGTTTACTGCGAATTTTTTCTGCTTCAATCTGTGATCACATTCTATTCACTGAGTAAAACCAATAATTTTACTTCACTTATAAAAAGCCGAGCTTTTATAGCCTTTTATCATCAATATTATTATTATTATTATTATTATTATTATTGTTGTTGTTGTTATTATTATTTTTGTTGTTATTGTTCACAGTATTCGGCCTTTTTTTCTTTCGGAAACACAGACTGACATCACTTAAAGCGCTCTCAGAAATATCACATAGAAACCTTGCTGAGTTTTACTTGATTATTAGATCAAACTGGAAATTATTTATATATATATATATATATATGCGTGTGTGTGTGTGTATGTGGGAGGCGTTTGCAGGCATATATACTAGATGTATTGGCTTATTGTACCATAGCCAGATACGGATATGCGAAACGTACGTATAATGTTCATAACATATATACATAGAACATAGTAATCCCGAAACACGAAAAACACGTAACGTCTTCTTAGTTCAGGTACGAAACCTTTTATTACCTTTGAGTTAAAGGTTTCGACATAAGGAAGAGAGATACACAATCTTTCTATGCTGGCTTTTCCATCTGCACCCCCAACACGCGTGGCGCCCGTAGCGCACAAATTCGTCTGGCCTCAGCGAGCCCCAAAAGTCGACCCTTCCCGTTCGGAGTCTAGTTCTCAACTACTGATTTTTTCAAATCTTCCAAAATCCTCCGCGCACGCTTCCGGTGCATGACGTCATTCACATCCCTGGTCACATCATCTCTCTGGGATTTTTATTTTGACATCTGTGAATGACACACCCTCCCCGTGCGCGTGTCAACACCTGTGCTCAAGTTTGCACCTAACTAACCCATGAGCTGAGCCGAAAGGTTCTCAGCCTAACTCAACCCAAAGGGAAAATATATAAAACGGAATCCCTCGGCCATTATATTACAATATATTGATACAGCGGTCTATGAAGTTACTGATGTTTCTATTTAGTAAATGGAGAATAATTATCAGGAGTATTTAATGTATATCACAATTATATCTAGAATTTGGATGGTTGAAAAATAATGTTAACAGAATCGCAAACTCGAGAAAACTATGATTGGGTTGCTTCTTGGACAGGAAATAACTTTGTTCTCTCAGGTATTGAATTTGAAGTGTACTGCATAAACAAAAAGCTTCTTGACGTCCCGTTTATGCTCGCTTATGGTTAAATACCAATATGTGGATTATATATATATAAATGTATTGCAACCATAACTTTCTTTCACAAGCAGAAAATACTCAACCAATACCTCCTTATCCTCATAGTTATGGCACCTAAAAGACACCAACATCTCTCCTACAATCACCTGGGAGATACTAAAACAAACACCTGCCAACAATAAAACATCAAAAAAATGCCTTCTTTGCCTCCACGAAAAATTAGCTATCATAACATACCCATCACAAAACACCCTACTAAATATAAAATCTGAAATCCTTTCAAAATGTAGGCACGAGAATAAACACTTCTCTCACACTTTGATCCATACACATAACCCATCTAACACCTCAAATATATACATAAATATATATATATATATATATATATATATATATATATATATATATATATATAAGCCTGAAACACCCTAAGTATCATTTTCCTCCACCAACCATCACACCCGCCACAACATATGTACCATCTTTCTCCATTAATCGCCATACCCTTCCCCACACGCCTCCACTATCTGTTAATTTTACATTTTTATGAGAATTAAGAATAGGCCCCAACACTCTACATTTATCTTATCGACCACGTACACTCTACACTTTTCTAAAATAGCGTATAAATCACGCAACATTAACACAAAACATATAACTATTCAAAATAACCATCCCAACCGACCAACTATTACCCATACCTCCCAAACCCACCATCTATTTCCTTTATCAATTTCCTTAAATTTATAATGACAACACCTCGCTCTTCAGTTATAATCACCATCGTACATAAAAATAGTAACTGTTATTGTAACTCCTTTATTACTTTCATTACGTACGTACTATCAAAGATAACTATAGTATATATAATATTTACGTAACGTTTCATCAATTTATCATTATATCCTAGCCCAATTCTCTTCCCTAAATATAATAGCAACATTGCACAATATTATATTGTAATACAATATATCCCTACTTACATCCATTGTGATTCTGATCTACCATAATATAATCGTTTAAATACACTTACAAATCAAATCTTTATTCATTCCCCTCGACATGCAATGATGATGTTTTATTCCTTAGCTATAGTCACCTACACATACAGAAATGAAATAATGTAGCAAAAAATAAGATACACCGACGAATTTATATCTGCGCTACGTTTGTACCTTCACATATACCCCCCCACACACAATGATACGCAACTATAACTCACACAAGCATTCGCACACACCTACACACACTCACACACTCAAAATCACACTTAAAGATACCTACAAAATCCCAGCGGTTTTTTGACTGTACTTTTTCGATTTTCGATTCATTTCATTTTCTAAAATGCCAGATGATTGTTGTTTTGCAAAAAACACCATAAAACCCAGGAGTCGCAGTCTAAATTCCATGAATTAAATATATACATATATATATATATATATATATATATATATATATCGGCCTAGCGATTAGAGTGTTCGCCAATGGCCTGGGAGACCTGGGTTCAATCCCAGGTCGAGTCATACCAAAGACTCAAAAAAATGGTACTTGATGCCTCTTTGCTTAACACTCAGCATTATAAGGTACGGATCAAGTGTAAAGTGGAGCAATCCAGGAAAAGGAGTAGCGCCCTCCCCAACACCTTGGTGTAGTAAGCTATCGAAAAGAGGCCTTCGGGTCACCCTCGACTAAAGGGAGACAACTTCACTTATATTTATTTATTATTATTATATAATAGCTCTATCCTAGATATTGAGCACTCTCAATATTATATTGCACTTGGTTCAACACAAACCCACAAAGTGATTTGATGACAACCAACACTGTTATAATATATATATATATATATATATATATATATATATATATATATATATATATATATATATAAACAATCATTTACAGAAACAAAAAATATTACACATGACAAAAAACCCAAGAGAAACCATTTTAATATGATCCTGAAAACGTGATGATCCAGAAAATCTGAAACTGTTATTCGTAAACAATTTCATTACTGTAAACAAAATTTTCTCTTGGTTTCTTTGTTTAATGGCATATCAACCGTCGTGGGATATTTTAAACAAAAACCACCACAGTAAAATAGCAGCAGTGATACCATACTCCCGTTGCTGGGAGGAGGGAATGCTCATATCTTTCCTAAGAGTATGAGTCCAATAGTGAACATAACAACGTAACTAGTGTTCGAACTCGGCCACTTCGAGACTGCAGTCTTAAAACATTTGCATTTACGCCACTGTAACACCATGAAGTAAAAAAAAGGATCATTGATTATATTCATATACTATCCAAAATGTCTGGCCCACTATGCAACCTTTAAACACTAATTGTGTCATTGGTGCCTGTCTTCGTGGGTCATTTAAAGCCAAACCAATACTCGTAGAAGAAAAGTAGCGATACTATTTTACCAAAAGCTGAAAGGATAACCGATTTCCTCACCTTTCCAAAGAGTATAAATCCTATAGTAATAATGTGACTGGAGTTCGAACTCACTTATTTCAAGGCGGCACCCACACACACGCGCGCGCGTGCACATCTATATTTATATATAACATTATTGACAATGACAATTTTAACCTGAGTCAAATATTTGCAGGCTCCGAGATAAAAGATAATCTAAATCAACTTTCCGAAAAAATCTTTCTGATTTCAGTGATCTTGAGATAAAGTAACACTCAAACCAATGTATCATATGTGTCTGTCTGCGAAAACACAGTTTTGTATTGGTAGCCAAAGACGATATAAAGTATATCGACATGAGATTCCAACGTTTTTTTGAAATGTGTGTCCTTATTGATCTTATCTTCGATCATTCGTTGTAATCCAGCTTGTTTATTTCTTCTAATCTTGATTAAATTAAAACAAATATTCTAAGTGTTACAATTTAATTTTCAATCTAATCGGAAAAGGAAAACTCAGCTTTAAGGTTGTTATAATCTGCCTCTAGTAGAGAGTTTGGGTAAATGAACACAAAGTACATGGCAGGTCTATTAAGAAATGATACGGATTGTGAGGAAACTATTCATTAACGAATTAGTCACAAATCATTTTGAACCTTTTCAAAATAATTTCCTTAGGTTGCTAGACGCAAAAAAAATTTCCTCACACATGGAAACAGATCTAGAAGTCTTTTTCTAAAAATGTCTTGTCGTATTGTTACCGTCCGTTTCATGTTCACAACAGCTCCATAACTTCATCCTCAGAGCAGGGCTTTAACTTTGGGAGAAAAGGAAATAGTCGCATATACTATGCTCAGCAGTGTAAGGAGACTGTGTTATATTTTGACCTTCAACCCGTCCCAAAAATGCTATTCCAAGGTGATACACCGGAAGCAAGTGACACATTCCAATGGGCAGTAATCGAAAGAGACCGCGTGGGCGGATTAAGGCTTATGATATTGGACAAGGTGAAGGTCCCATTGTGCCACTACAGTGATGCACCGGAAGAGAGTAACCTCTGAACTGCATGACAGTTATTTCCGCTTGATGACGATTAAACATTCGATTTCAAAGATCCAGTGGGCGATCGTGTGGGCGTTGAATTATTATATAATTGAGTTGAGTTGTGTGCCAAAACAGTTGCCAGTAGAATTCCAGACAGCCAGAGACCAGATGTGGTAGGGAAGCCCACACCCGACCGAGGTGGCCCTCGGAAAACCCCCGATGGAGTGGACCCCAAGAAAGACACAACGTGACGGTCATAACAGGGGGTCAAAATATGAAGTTTATGTTCGGTCTCCAGCACCCTCTCACATGCAAACTTTGAATAAACCCTTTCGAACCCTTGCAATAAAGAGAGAGGTGAATATTTTTCTTAAAAAAGTCTTCCTGCGTTTTCCTTCCTGCATTTTAATTGTTACTGCGTGCGTCGTTTATTCATGCGTCTGTCTTTGATGTTGTGTCGTTGTGATGCTGAATGATGATGTAGATGACTATATAACTGGACGAAAAACTTGATCATAGAGTGTGAAACGAAAGTTACAACATAATGCTTTATAATTACCAAGCTGACGTATGTCTCCTGGGGTTGAGTGGTAAGATACTCACTGTAACGAAAAATTGAGCGGGTTTCGACCCCAGCTTTAAGCGTCCTACGTGTCTAGCGACACTGAAGACTAGTGATAAAACGAAACAGTCTGTCTGAGGATGATAATATATGTATAAATATTTCTATATTTGATTTTGCAGTTTGGTAACGCCGATGGAAAATTCTCCAATAATTCTCGCCCTCATATATCAATCAGATTTGATGTGAGTTCTCTATTTTGAAGTGATCGAACTTCAAGAACCGAGCTAATCTTCTACACATCATCAGCGATCGAAAAATACCAAATTCTCAAGAGTAAACTCGATATGCATAACCCTGAGTTAATTTAGTCAAATATTTCTGAAACATTTTCCTGGTATATCACATGGAAGTTGATCATCTATAACATTATTTGTGAGGCAATTAATTAAACATACTTGTTAAAATGTAAAAAGATTTATCTGAACATGAATTCTTTGAGGCAAAAATGAACTGAATAGTTTTCTACGAGTTCGAGTTTGTCGTCAATCAGCTGATTTTCATTGGAGGTTGCCAACCTGAAAAATAAATAAAAATGATATAATTAACTTCTACACTGACTTTCTATAACATGATGCAAAAATCTAATGTATATTTATGAAATTAGCGAGATACGTTGAGAATTATTTCTCCCGAAATCAAGAGTGAGTCTAGCGTTGGTGAATCTCTACAAGAAACAACTCCCGGGTATTAAATAAGAATTTTTATTTAATAACAACAAAAACCAACGCCAAACAAAGTGCACACAGAAATCGTTTAACAGTTAAGATAACGGATGACTCCCTAGAATAGAAATCCATAAAGGGTCCCGGATAAAAAACAAAACAAATTCCACAATTAAACCCAATTATTGACATAATTAATATATATTGTCTGTTTAAAATGATTAATAATTAATTTTGTTTAATATCAATAAATAAATAAATTATTTTTATTGGATTAGAATTATTACTGCTCATTAGATAATCTCCTAACTAAGCCTCAAAGCAGATCTTCCGTAGTCAATGCAAATGATGTCACTCTTCACAAAAAACAAAAACAGAAAATAAACAAAAACAAACAAATAAACAAATTAAAATCAATATCAAAAATCACTATCCCCTCTCTTTTCCTATTTGAAAAGTATTGTGTTAGTGATGAGAACAGTTGTAAACATTCTTTACAGATTTGAATCTTATACTTCAGATAATAATGATTTGTAATTCAAACAAACATTTAGAGCTTTGCTCTTAAAACATTTTTTCTCATTTTATTAAAAATAATGAGGTCTGATATTCCTTGATGTAAGCATTACATCACAGTAAGAATGAATCCTTTTGAAATCATCTTAAAACACACACACACACACACTCACACACACTCATACACACACACACACACACATAACACACACACACACACACACATATATATATATATATATATACAAAGATATATATATATATATATATATATATATATAGAGAGAGAGAGAGGGAGTAAGGCAGTCAGAGAGACGGAGATCTGTAAAATTTTTTAAATACGTACATGTATATTTACGTTGGGGCTGCTCTCTTTGTATTTTGTATAGTAGCAAATCATTTTCAATATTTAGAGAAGAGATGGCTCAGCCGATGTTACTTATACCCAGTTTAAGGGCATCTTAATGCGTATGCCTGAATATACATGCTGGATATTGTCAATTGTCAACGAGTGGCAACGATTGGCATCTGAGTGAGTTTGCGTACTGTGTGATCGTCACATTCACTGAGACAATACCTCTTATTCACACATTATCTACTTCTGTCATCTCAATGAAACCTCCAGTGCAATTTTGGTTCGATGCAATTTCTTGTGAATACAGTAACTTTTAATTTCATTAGAATGAAGATAATGATAAAAGAATTAGTAGATTCATGAATATGTTGGGTTCTTATTTTAATAGCGGTCCATGATGATTGTGATCCTTCAGGTACAGAATGACTGAAGGATTATAATTTCGTAATAATCTCTATTATGTCTGGATAATTAAAATATGAAGTCTAGTGTAAATGAAGACTCTTTCAGATTAACTGTTAATTTGCAAGTCGGAAAGAAATTGCTTTATTCTTCTAGTTAAATGATTCGGAGTGTATTTTCTTAAATAAGAATCTATGGTACAAGCAACTGAAGAATATTGTCAATCTTGTTATGGCCAGGCTAATCATAGGTGCGAACAAAATATATTACTGAGAATGCAATTCTATAAATATATTTAAGGTTCAAATATTTATGCAGGAATACACATATATATATATATATATATATATGGGGGGGTATTTATAGAAACACTTAAGAATGTAAACTTTGTAAAAAGGCACTTGGCGAAGAAGTAAGTTCAGTGCAATGTGATTATGACTCGTTCGATCGAGGGAGAATTAGTGTCATGTAAATAACGCCAATATTGAGTTGCAAAAATCCTCTCGCTTTACACGCAACGGAGCTGTTGCTTTGCCGGCTGCAGCCCAAAAGTTCCACCAAAAACAAGTTTCCTTACATTGAATATCATGTGTCTCACCTCAGAAAGAGAGCCAAGCAGTGAAATGAATCTTAGGACGCATGCGCAATGCGTGCTTTAAACATGTCTGTCTTTTGTTCACTTCAAATGTCGACTGTTTGATATTCGAAACTAAGAATACGCGGGGTGTGATGGGTAAATTGTCTTTTGTGCATGCCTTTTATTTGTTTCAAATTTTGTCTACTGTGCAGCAAACCAGAATCAGTTGGGTCACAGTTTGTGAGGAATGCAGCACCATTATTCAGTTCATTCCTTCCAAAATTTTGAAACGGCACGTTGCAGTGCTTGCCATTAACGTTGGAAACACCTACAGGAAGTTTTCAAAGTGTTTGGCTATCAAACTCAGGAAAACATCATATTTATATAGATGAAAACTAGACATCTGAATAAGGGTGTTTGGTGTGGTCACAAAAGATGGTGACGTTATGCCTCCATACGCCTCCCCATATAGCCTCATACTCAACACAGAGGCCTACTGCAAGTTACTGGAAGTAGTGCTGTCCTGTATCCTAAAGACTGGTGGAAGAGCCTATGTCTGGGTAAAGGACTTTGCGCCATGCCACATATTGTAGGAGATATCAATATTGGTGGTCGAAAAAATATTGTGACATCATCACCCCGAATATCTAGCTGCTTAACTCCTTAAATGGTAATCCCTAAATATTCTATGTATGCGTGCAACGCAGTTGAGCGAAGACCAATAAAAATCCATATGCTACACCATAGATAAACTGTCGGCAAGAAAAACTGCAGGATTTACCAATTTAAACAAAGAGACCATCGAAAAGATTTCTAGGAGAAGGCGAATTTATCTTGAAGCCCAGGTTAAAGCCAAAGGAGTTTTCATTGGATTAATTTGATCCATAGTATTTCAAGAAATTTTTTCGTAAATTTTGTAAAATATCTGATAGAGTCATATGTCAGTGTTATTTTAATTTTTGCTTGATTTAAATAATTCACTGATCGCACCTTGTTTGCATATACCCTCGTTACTCTGAAGTTTAGATGTTAAAATAGCGAAGTGCATGAGAATTACTGCTCAAGAAAGAAAGAAAGAAAAAAAAGGAAAAAAAAAAAAAAGAAAGAAAATACATAAAACAAAGCAAGCAGGACGTAAAAAGAGAAATAATGGAAGAACAAACAGAAAATCAAAAAAGAAAGAAAAAGGCAAGGTAAAAATTAGAGGGAAGGAACCTTATCAAAGGGATAAATACCTGGGCTGTCTCCCTCGTAAGATACTCGGCGCCATTCTTTAAGTGACCCAGAGAACTTAAACAAATGGACCAGAGAACAAGAAAAATAATAATCGTGCATAAGGCAATACATCCTAGAGATGAGGTTGACAGACTATATGTGTCGAGAAAAGAAGGATGAAGAGGATTTTCGAGTATTGAAGACAGCGTTGACGCATCGATACAACGACTCGAAGACTATATTGAAATGGACGAAGGAAGACTGATTACCACCACCGGAAACAATGCTGAAAACACGGGGATCAACAGAACGGAAATAAACTGAAAACAAAAGTAAGAGAAAAAAAAGAACTATATGGACGTTTTAAGCAACTTACAAGTGACGTCACACACGAGGAAATATCGATAGGACTGAGAAAAGGAAACCTTAAGAGAGAAACAGAATCTCTTCTAATAGTAACAGAAAACCAAGCAATAGTGACCTGTTATATCAAAGCAAGAATAGATAAGATTCAACAAAACAACAGATGTAGATTATGGGATCACAGAGACGAAACGATCAATCACATAATAAGCAAATACAGCCAATTAGCACAGAAAGAGTATGAGACTAGATATGACTGGATAGGCAAGGTGATAAACTGGGAATTGCGCAATAATTTTAAATCTGACCGTACAAACAAACAATATATGCACAACCCAGAAGCTGTCCTGGAGAATGAGACGCACAAACGTCTCTAGGGTTTTGAGATACAAACGGATCACCTAAACTCAGCCAGATGAGCAGACCTTATAAGAATCAAGAAAAAAAAAGGAGAACTTGCAGATTTGGGAATTTTCAGTCTCGGATAACCAGAGAGTAAAATTGAAAGGAAAGAAGGAAAAGTAGCTGGATCTTGCTAGGGAATGGAAAAAGAACTGTGGAAAATGAAAGTAACGATTATACCAATTTTAATTGGTGCACTTGCTACAGTTATTAAAAGATTGAAACAAAGTTTGGGGGAACTTGGAAATAAGAGGATGAGTGGAGACCATTTAAACTACTGAATTATGGAGATCGGTCACAATACTGAGAAGAGTAAGGGATACGTGAGGAGACTTGCTGTCACTCAAACCCCAGTGAAAGACTATCAGCTAACGTCGATGTGAAAATCTCTAAAGGAGTAACAATAATGATTATAATAAACTCACGAAAACTTGCCGAATTGTCGACTTTGCTGCCCTGGATGACCACAAAGTAAAATTCAAAGAAAACGAAAAGAAAGATAAGTCCTTGGACCTTGCTAGGGAATTTAAAAACCATGGAAAATGAAAGGGACAATCATGCCAATTATAATTGGTGCTTTTAGTACAGTCACCAGAGGATTGGTACTGTGACTGAAGGATTTAGAAATAAAGTAAGGATGATACCAACTTACTAAATCGCAAAAAAAGTTCAATAATATCATGTACATCAAATCGTGTGTAAAAAATAAATGAGAATTGGACAACCTTATACAGGCTGTGAGAATATACAATCAGGACATAGGAATTAAATTTTGCAAATGAAAATGCACCATGCTAATAATGTTATATAGTGGCTCGTACCACGTAACTTCCGGTATTTCGGAGGAATAAAAGACGCTGAGTTTCTTTAGCACGGGCAGAACTGAAAGATCTCTGTCAGAAGTAAGACCAACTTCGGACGTAACACCAACAGTGCAAGACTTATACTATTTGTTGGACTCTACCACTTCAGTTAATAAATAGTTAACTCTATTTCACTGTGTATCTCTTCCTTACCACAATGCAACAGTTGGCGATGAAGGATTCGAAGATTCGAATTTACAGTGAACTTAGTGACGTTGAAGGATACACAATGGGGGACTTTAAAGATT
The DNA here is from genome assembly GCA_963585895.1 of Sepioteuthis lessoniana. Lineage (NCBI taxonomy): Eukaryota > Metazoa > Mollusca > Cephalopoda > Myopsida > Loliginidae > Sepioteuthis > Sepioteuthis lessoniana. Next base: position 110,959,788 of record OY757918.1, read on the forward strand.
GTATGCTGGAATTCCTCAAATAACAAGAAAAACAACGATAAAAAGACTTAAAACAACAGTAAAAACAATGACAAGAGAATTTTAAAAGACTCCATGAGAACATTAAACGACAAGAAGGAAGATTTGGGAAACTACTCGTATGTCTTACAAAAGAAAACGATCCGGGAAATTGAAATATATTCTCGCAATAGTCGGTAATAAATTCAGTTGGCAAATTCGTTTACAAACCAGAAGGAGAAGCGACATTCGAGGCATATTTCTGAAGGAACGAATCAATTTTTGAAAAAGATTGTGAAAAATGGCCGGACGAGAAAAAAAATTAGACTTTTACGGGGCAAATTAGGGGCGGCAGAACATGAAAAATACGTATATTCTATTCTGTCGAGGTAGCCCGGTAAAGTGACGTTCCAAGAAATTATCCAAATAGAAAGGAAAATATTTGGGGAACAAAGTTCACTATGTATTACTCATTGGCAATGTCTTAACCATACCAAAAAGGATTGTGAAGACTACACAACTTTCGCCAGTACAGTTAACGGGTAATGTGAAAAGTTCCAGCTAAATGAAATTACAGCAAACATGATTAAATGTTTGATTTCATTCAGGGATTATCTCACCGTCTGAAAACGAAGTTTGTACAAGGCTATTAAGCAAATTGGAACAAGACTGAAAAAATAACTTTACAAAGCCTAGCTGAAGAATGCCAGCGTATTTTAAAATTGAGAGATGACACAGCAAAGAATTAAGAATGGGATATTTCAAATATTCATACAATAAAGAACAAATCATAAGGTAAAAAAAATCGTTTTTCAAAATTAATCCGCGTTACCGGTGTGGAGAATTGCATTTATTTAAAGAGTTTCCGTTTAAACACAAAAAATGCCATACTTGCGGGCGCAAAGGATACAAATTCTCACACTGCTTACTTAGAGGGGGAACTTATTCAAAAAATAAAAACGGGTACAGTAAACAACTAAACAAGCAACAACTGAAAAAATACAAGGAAAATATATGAAAATATGTCTCAACAATAAAAAATAGAATTTCAGATAGACAGGGGGTCTCATTTAACTATAATTAATGCTGAAACTTGGAAAAAATGTCCAACAAAATAGCAAAAGGTGTTACCTGAGAAAAATTAAAATATATGGGAGTAAACCTTCAGAAATCTTTTCTTTAATAGAAAAGAAAGAAAATTAAAAAGTATTTGTCATGCAAATTGCCCAAAATTTGCTTGGAACAGATTGGATGGAAGAAGCTAGACGGCAATTACACAAGAATGCAGCGAGCAATATTGAACAAGTCCTGGAGCCAACACCCCACAATGCACCAACTATACGGCCACCTGCCTCCCATCACGAAAACTATCAAAGTTAGACGAACCAGGTATGCAGGACACTGCTGGAGAAGCAGGGATGAGCTCATAAGGGATGTACCCTATGGACCCCCACATATGGCCGGGCAAAAGCAGGACGACCTGCTCGAACATACATTCAGCAGCTATGTGAGGATACGGGATGTGGCCCTGAAGACCTACCAGAGGCGATGAACGATAGGGAGACGTGGCGAGAGAGGGCCAGGGATATCCGTGCGAGCGGCATGACATGATGATGATGATTAAATTCCCAATAAATTTCTTTCTGCAATAAAATAGATGGTACTATGACAAGTTCAGATTAACTGAAAAAATAACTAAAAATAAAATTTCCGGAAATATTTTCAGAACGACTTGGATTCTGTTCTAAAATGAAGGCAAAATTCGAAGTAAATAAAAATGTAATGCCAGTTTTTTGACCGAAACGACCAGTACTCTATGCGTCGGTTGAAATTATTGATAAAGAATTAGGAAGACTAGAAAAACTGGGAGTAATAGAAAAACTGACTATAGCCCATGGGCAGTTTCAACTGAGGTCTTTACAAAATTACTAGGCTAAAATATGGAATAAACGTATCTCCACCAATTTTTCAAAAAATGATTGATACAATATTAGCAGATCAGGACTTCGCAACAGTTTTAGATGATATTCCAATAAAAAGCAAAAATCGAGAAGATTATGCGAAACATATAACTGAAGTGTTTTAAAAAATTAAAAGAACTTGGTCTTGAATTAATAATGGAAAATGTGAATTTTTTCTATTAAAATCAAATATCTGGGACTAGTAATCGATGAGAAAGGCAGAACTCCCGATGAAAACCGAGCGGACGAGATAAAATACATGCCTGCATCGACTAATGTTGCAGCGTTACAATCATTTGGGGGCTGGATAACGACTACAATAGCTATATACCTAATATGCATATACTAAGAGCTCCGTTGAATCACTTACTCAAAAAATACAAAAAATGGAATTGGACGGAAGAATGTGAAAAAGCGTTCAAGAAATTAAAAATTTCGCTAACGTCAAACGTCGCTTTGACTCATTACAACCCCAATAAGCAGATATATGTTGCCAGCAACGCAAGTAATTTTGGCTTGGGGCAGTTACACTTCACAAAGAAGATGGCGAACTATAACCGATTTAACATGTATCGAGGGCGCTATTTCTTGTGGAAATGACCTATTTGCAAATAGAAAAGGAAGGTTTAGCTATCATATTTGCGATCAAGAAGTTTCATAATTACGTACACGGTAGAGAATTAATATTACAAACGGATTATCGTCCATTGTTAAAAATATTTGGTTGTAAAATTATTTATTTAAAATGGAATTCTTATCGCCAAAAGAGATCGCACATGCGGATGGATTATCCAGATTAATACCAAAATATACAGAACCGATAGAGGAGACCACCATTGCTTCATTAAGTTCCGAAATGGACGTAAAATACTTTTTTTTCAATATAGAAAGAACTTCTGGTTTCGAAAGAGGAGATAAAATTAAAGACAAAATTTGATAAGTTCTTAATCAAACCAAAAAGGAATTAATGAACCATAAAGTTAAAACAAATAACATATTTTATTGGTACAACAGCATATTAATGTATGGAGAACGGGTGGCCATACCCGAAGTTTAACAAAGAAAATTTTAAAAGATTTCCATACCAGGCACCCACTAATGAGTAGAATGAAGTTTCTTATGCGAAGTTACGTAAACTGGCCGGGTTAGGGTTAAAGACATTGAAAACATGGTAATATCATGCAAAAGCTGCACATCGGTAGCAAAAGTACCTTCCATAAAATTCAATCCATAGCCTAAAACAGACAAACAGTGCTCTCGTCTACATATTGACAATGCCGGTGGGATAAAAGGAACATACTTTTTTGTCATAGTAGACAGCTTACGAAATGGCCAGAAGCTTTTAAATGCAAAACACCAACGACAAAAACCACAATAAAAGTCTGACAGGAACTGTTTTCAAGATTCGGATTGACAGAAATCTGACTATGGTACACCATTTACATCAAAAGAATTTGAAAATTTCACTAAATTGCTCACGATAAATCCCCTAAAATTAGCACCTTACTATTCAAGATCAAATGGATTGGTGGAAAGATTTATCGACAAATTTAAAAGAGCAATTAAAAAGGCAAACGGGATCGAAGCAGAAAATGGGGATTTACAAGAATTCCTATCCATTAATGGAATAACACCTAATCCAAATAGTAACGCAAACATGTCCTCTAGCAGAACTGATGTTTGCAAGGAAATTCGATCAGTATTCGATGAATTGATTCCGTCAAAAAAAGGAAATAAGAAAAAAAAAACCTCTAATAATACTTATAGTCCAAGGGAAAAATTTTATTTTCTAAATTGTCATTTTGGTAAAGCAACCTGGTTAGAGGGCATTATTGAAAAAACAATTGGTAATATGATGTACATAATAAAACATCCCAAATCGAAGGTTCGTAGACATATAAACCAAATAAAAAAGATATACCCCAAACGCAAAGGAACAAGTTGAATAACCCCCTTCAATCATTTATGACATGTTTGAGGTACGTTGGCCCTCACCAATACAACAATATCGTCCGAGCAAACGAAAAGTTACCCCGATGGGAACTATGGAAATAAATCCCAAAAGACAAAAATATGATTTCCTACTTTGTCTAATACATACGAAATTGGTGAAACAAGAAACATACTTACCGTATGTAGAGTATATAGTGAGATTCAAAGAATATGTGGACAATGAAAAGGTATCATATTTTTGACACTCCGCAAGACAAAAAATATTTTTAATTTTATCTCTATTTTTTCTTCTTTAAGTTATGAAATGTATTAATAATATCCAAGAAAAAAGAAAAATAAGATGTGGCTGACATTTGTAAAGATGACAACACGGTTTTGGAATGTACCAGAAATCCCAGACACTTCTATAAACAAACTATCGAATGCCCCGTGGTTAAAATAAATGTACATTTCTGTATCCCGAGTCCATATTTAGCAAAAGTAAAAATCTATGATTTTTTGTGTTGATGATGAGTGTGTATGGTATCTTTGCATGTCAAACTCCATGGGTTAATTAACGCTTAATCCATCCTTACAGAAGGTGAGTTATATTATGTAACCAATAATCGTGGGGAGGATTAGGGGTTTCATAGTTTTCTCAAAGCTATTTATCCGAAAGTAAACGTACAAGCACAACCGGAATTCGAACACATTTAATTCGAAACCACAGAGCAGCACCTTATCCATCATGTCATGGGACTCCCATGCCTCGATGATGAAGGTAAGTAAACCTTTCACATATTGAAAACAGTGCATGTCATTTTCTATCCATTATTTCACACATTTCATATTGTTCATGATTAATAAAAACCTAGTAGATAAACATTTTTTCTATATAATAGAAAAAGGATATCTAACAATAATCGTCTGTAGCTGTAGTAGTAGTAGTAGTAGTAGGAGAAATAATAATAGTAGTAGACGTAGTCTCCAAGACCACGAATGTCACTGAAAGCAAGGATTTAAAAGAAACTATAGATCTGTATTCCTTATTTTCCCAACCATATAACACGCTGTCATGTTTTATTTACAGACGCAGGTAGTTATATTATCAGTGATATTATTTGTGATATTGTCATTTAGATTTCTGAGAAGTATTGTCAATTATGCAAATGGTTTAATTGTTTGCGGGTTTCTTTTATTTAACTATTCTGCCATGTAAGCCGCCTTTATTTTTAAATTTTGATTAGGCTTTCATAAAATATTATCAGCAGGACTTTTAATTATAATCGAAGTAATTAATCTAATTAACTGACTCAATATATAGATTTGATTAATAAACCATCATTTTTATTCGCTAAATTAATATGTTGAACATTTTTATTTTATTCTGAGAAAACTTCGTAGATTTTGTGTCTAGAAGCAAAATATTTGTAAGAGCATCTATTTGAACTTCTACTTTTTCACATATAAAAATAACATATTAAAACAGCAGACAGTAAGGAATTAATTCACTATTAACAGCTTTTGTTTTGCTGGGGATTTTTTGTAAATTTGTCTCCGAAAACTGCTATCCAAGGAATGTGTTAGCTATCATTAAAAAAAACAACAAACATTTATTTAAAACACTGTCTTTAAAAAAGTAAACTCATTGCAAACAATTTTATATTTAGTTCCTCTTGTACATAAAAACATCCTCCTTAACTTCGAACAGGTTAGCAAATTTGTCGCTCATTTCTTCAGCAAAATTGGACATTGTTTATTTTCTGTAAGTTCGACGTCATTCCTCAACACCAGTCTTTCCTGCGGCCTGACAAAGGATATGGGAAATTTCCGCTATGACGTCATTGCAAAGCAGCGACCTCACTATGACGTCATTATAGCAGGACGACTACAAGAAACAGTATCATCTCTTCTTCTTCTTCTTCTTCTTCTTCTTCTTCTTCTTCTTCTTCTTCTTCTATTTTCGTTTTTGTTTTTGTTTTTCATACAATTTTATCTAATTTGTATTTTACATTTTTCAGTAAATGTTTTTTTCTTCTTTTTATTTCTTAAACTCATACGATTTTTACGCTTCGTTCTTGCTTTACAATTCATTTGGGTCATCTTTCATTCTTTCTACTTTCTTTTATTCTTTCTTTCTCTTTGATTGTATTCGCATATAAATTTAGTTTCGTTACAGGGGTCCATAGTTGAGTAAGGATCACCAACAGTAATAATGGCTTCTGCTTTTCTTTTATTTTTATTTTTGTCTTTTTTTTTTTTGTGTTTTTGTTGATTTTTGTTCTTGCTATCTGACGAGTATATTTATAAGATTTAATCATCATCATTTTTTTTTTGAAATATTTTTTTCCTTTTTTTTTCTTCCTTAATATTTTCTATTTAGTTACTAACCTCACTTGGAACTTGTTAACATATAAATACGTATAAATGCTAAAAAAAATTCTATTTTGGAATTAAAACTAAATAACTAATGTAGATGCCATGTTAGTTTAAACTAACCCAACTAAATTTCGATCTTTATTGGGCACCCTACTATTGTGAAGTCGTGCCAGTTTAAACTAACCTAACTAAATACTTGAACGTCTCGCCAAAACATACAACCTAATGAACTAGTTAAAAGTGTCATTCGTTGATTTTTGTGGCTTTAGTCCAAATTAAGCTATCTTGAGCAAAATAAATAGATAAACTTGATTTGCAATTTTGTAATAGGTTAGATTCTTAGCCAGCAAAGAAATTCTAAAGTGTAAATAATTTTAACTTCATATGAAGCCATGTTGCTGATTATAATAAACTTAGACAATCAGCCGTGAAGGCAAACCTGGTTTTAAAAATAAAATAATGAAAATACTTTGTCAAAGAAACTCGGATAATACGAATGGTTTTAATTATGGGGGATATATTCTTTGCAGGTATTAAGTTTTATCTAGAAAAAAACTGATCAAGTGAAATTATTCACTTAACATATGAGACATTATATGAAAGCCAAAATAACTTAAAAATAGATAGAAGTACACTGAAGTTCATAGATAGATAGATAGATAGATAGATAGAGAGATTACATCAAATATGATAGAACGACAAAGATAAGGAAGGCTTTGTAGAAATACTGATTATTTCAATTCGTGAAATGACAATAATGACTCGTTGCAAAACGTCAAATAATGAATAAAACAAAAAAGAAATCGTTTGAAACCTGTAATAAAAACAATAACTATGAATGTACTGGTTCCACTTCCTTATGGAAAAATATCGATGATTCATCTCAGAATATCCGCCTGCATGCAAAGCCAAAGAATATATAAGACAAAAAAAAAGACTTATCTCGCAGCCAGGTTTGGTCACGGAGTTATTTCTTATGTAGTGTGTCTTGACCAGAAATAGCTTTGTGGAGCCCATCCCTTTACAGGTCTGGTTTGAATTCACTCTCCTAGATTATTTGCCATAGAAAAGTATGAAAGTCAAGACTGCCCCACTATTTATCTATACTATGGAGAAGACTTTGAATTCAGAGTTTTCCCTCTTCTAGACTAATTGCCATAGAAAAGTATGAAAATATTTATCTATACCAGGGAGAAGACTAGTTGGATGCATCTTTGTCTCGAGGGTATTAGTGCTATGAAAAATTCAAATAGCTTCATTTAAGATTTGAGTTCAGGTAGATTAAGCCAAATTCCTATGACGATAACCATTTCACCTCAACCATCTCCTTCTCTCATCTCGGTCGAAATGTTGAGATAAAACAACAGTATGAATATAAATTGACTGAATAACTCGAGAAAAATTAACCAGTTTGTTTAATAAAATCAAAATGTATATCTTTCTTCGTTCATAAATAAACTTGGCGAGATTTTAATTTCGAATAGACAAGTTTTTGATGTTACATTAGTTTTTGTCATTTTTTGTCGAATTTTGGCAAAGACTTAGTATATAAGTACGTAGTTTGATGCCTGTCTTTGATTAATCAAACTATAGTAATTGAGATTCTTGGATACTTTCAGGATCCATTGTTTGAGCCAAGAATTTTTCTAACATTTCTTCAGACGGTTATTTGGTTCATCAGAAACAATCTCAGCCTTCTTTTTCAGATGACGTTTCGTCAATAAATTGTTTGTGGTCGAGATGGCAGAAGATAATACATTTCATGGTATAGATTTTAAGTAACCTATATTCTGACCAATGAGGTCATCTCTAGATAAAACTATTTATAATGTAGATGCAGTATGTTTTATATTAAGAACACAAAGTGTCAGAAAAATTAAGTCCAATTTGGACGAAAAGACATTGAAAAAGAACGAAGTATCAACGAGAAATTTAGCCGAGGAGTTATCTTTGGACCGTTTGTTTTGTTATCAGACATTTTGGGGAGGGTGAGATACTCTAGATGCTCAAAAATAATCCGAAAAATGGATTCATTCAACGAAGACACATACTATTATTTATTTTTTTAAATTTTCTTATGCTTAAAGAAATTATTAGCTTCATGAAGAATGGCCCTTTCGTACAAACATAAATGACATCCTTACATGTCGTGAGAAGTGCATTAAATCACATATGACCTACTTTGATTAAACATATTATCGATCATATTTTCCTTCTAAACTTCTGTGTTTATTTTTGGTCAGTCGTAATGTATATTGATAGCAACACTTAATAGAATTGGTTTTGTTTTAAGAATAAAATAACAAATGGAATTAATATTTCCAAATAGAAGTTTTGTTAGTGGCGTTTCGTAGTGTAAGGATTATCATCGTGGGAAGTGGGATCGGCGACCGAAGTTCAATTCCTAGAGAGGCTGTTTGCATTTCCCAGTGTTATTACCCTTGGGAAAAGCATGAATCGAACTATCCTTCGTATAACTATGGGTAAATAATAGGGCAAACTGAGCTCTTTAAACTTATTATAGTGACCTGTCTAAGAGAAGGAAAACTTTGAATTTAAACACGTTGTAGATTGAGATATGGACGGATTTATCCATATTATTTCTGTTTAGGTCTCATGACATGATTAATATCCACGAAATCAGGTTACTGGACCAGTGTGGGATTAAAAGTTTTATGACACATATCTATGCTTCTACAATTTTTTCTAAGTTGTTCAAATGGTATTATGGTTATCAAGGTGAAATATAGAAATGAAGAGATGAGTCCCAATTCCTACCAAAACTACATTCTCTTTATAATTATGCCATTAGGAAAGATATGAAGCCATTTCTTTTTTTCCACCAGCTATGAGGAAAAAAATTGGGAAGACGGAGCTATCTTGTTTGAAATTCAAAACCAAGAGCTTGAGGTTCTATCTACAACGTAAATATATTTCTCCAATGCCACTAACCTGTATCAGGCCTAGCTTTCCATTGGAAAACGTCTGTAACGTACAGAGAAGAGACTTGCCGTAATTGCAATTGCTGATTTTCCATATATTGTTGAAAGACTGGACTGAGTTAAATGGCGCCAGCAGCAGAAAGATATTTCGCCTGCTCTCTTGTGAGTGTAATGTTTATGACTTTTCTTAGACGTATTAAAGCGAGATGAACACGAACTACGTCAACCGGAAGCAGAACTCTGTTCGATGATTTCATTGTTCATGTTGTTAACAGACCGACTCCAAACCTTCCTATATATATATATATATATATATCTTATAGATCTGTAAGTATCAGTGTGCGTATGTGTTAGACGATGTGTCGGAGTGTAGATGCTCGAGTATAAGCATATGTGCGGAAATAAATGTTAGTACATGTGTGAGTGTGTGCGAGGTAGAAGAAGATTATCTGTATGCGCGTTTATTTGAATCCCTGTGTGTTAGTGTATGTGGGATAGTGTATATTATAATGTGTGGAGATGCAAACGTGTGTGCCCATGTATGCGTATTCTGTATACGCAATTCTGGTATAGTCTTCCTTATTTTATTTTTTGATTCCGGGCCACTGAGTTTGTTTTTTCCTGTGATTTCTCAGAATATTAAACACAACTTTTCCTCTCAACATTCAAGTAGAGGTTAAAAACGAAGAAAAAAGACAAAATCGATTTTTTCTTCTTATTTTCTGAAGAAACTCATTGTGTGCAAAAATAACCGACGGATAACAACAGCGAAGAAGGTAAGCAAGAAAGCGTTTTAAAGAAAAAAGTTCTTGTAAAATCCCAAGAAATATTTCCGGGAGAATTGAAGCAGTTAAACTTTGATAATAAATAAAAGTATCTTCATTGATAAACAAAAAAAAAATACTTTGAATGTCAGTATTTATGGATATTATTTATAGCTGAAGCATAACGTCAAATAATGACGACATGATTTAATATAAAAATCTATTTAGAATAAAACCAAGGAAAAATATTAGTACTATGTAATCTATACACAAGTGTAAGTGAGCAACTGGTTTCTATTATTTTGTTTATTCAAATAACTTTTACAATAACTATATCTATGGGATCCGTTTATTTCTGTGTCTTGTTCTGTAACTTATATATATATATATATATTTATCAGTCTACTCAAATTTCAGTCTCTTGCACAATTCCCAGTAGATCATTTTCTCCACTCATGCATGTATGCTTTTATATTCCTTTTGTGCCATTTTGCTGTATTAATTGCATAGGCGACACTTGCATATAAGCAATTTATTACTTTGACACAAGTAGTGGTTATGGATATATTTTGAGCTACTTTTAATTGACAATAAGTTTCTGCCTTTATTTTTCCTTTTTTTTAAACATGTACAAACCATCTCGAGTAGAGTGTCCTTAGATTGTTGCTTAAAATATTTACATAACAGTTGCTTTTTTTTTTTTTCCTTTTTGTTTTCTAGAGTTTGTTACAGTTCTTTTCCTGTTTTCCTTAACTTCCTATTGTTACTGATTTTACTGGATGCTGTTATCAATCTCTTCACTTTTCTTTTACGTTTTCTTCGAGTCCTTGAATTTCTGCACCCATGTAATCCTCAAACGAATTCATTTCCATTTTTTCTAGTAAAATTATGTGTATATTATATCTCGGGTGTAAAGAATAATAAAGACCATAGGCATTCATGTCCTTGATCAATTTAGAACCTTCTTAATTGGACAAGAGACGAACACAGATATATCGACAATTGATACTCTAGAACCTTTTTAATTGGACAAGAGACGAACACAGATATATCGACGAGTATCCTATAAGGTAGAAGGTCCTTGTATTTATTCCTGGGATTAGTTTTCTCCTGCCGAGGTTGTTTTAAAGAAGTTTTCTTGTGCTTTTTAAGGTGTATCGGTTCTTTCTTTTTTCTTACATGTACTGTTTTGTGGGATGCTGCTTTTACCTCCCACCACATAAACGATACAAACAAGACAAACTAAAAATACTGAGTACAACAAAATAAGTTTGAACGAACTTAAAAGTGACGTTTTCCTACGAACTCCTACACATGGGCACACCAGTGCTAGTAAACAAGCAAGAACTTATGTCACTCTGATCTGTGCGAACATGGGATGAAGTTTAGAGAATCTACTTTGAGTGATATCCAAAAGGCATATATTTAGGTTGAGTCATATTATTTTTTATGCAAAATTGCATTTCTTCATGAATAATTTAAAAATAAATTAATTTCAATCAATAATATATTCGCCTTATTTTTTAAATACCTCTTACACTAAATGAGCATGTTGATTCCCCTCAAGAAAAAAAAATCAGCTAGTTTTGAGTTCAAGAAGTTTGCCACGACTATTTTAACTTGATTTTCTAAGGAAAATATTTTTTTGTAATTTAGAGAATTTTGTTGAGAACAAAAAAAATGGAAATCCCGCGGCCCAAAGTCTGGTAAATATGGTGGATGAGTTAAAACAGACAAGCCTAAATGCAATGCTTTTCCAAGCTTAGTTCTTCCTGAATTTGGCTTTGCGTTAAGACACAACGTTTCTCCTGTTGACATTTTCTTGAAAGATTTTCATTCTCATAGTGCAGGTCAAGAGAGTATTAGACTGCATTTAATGTATGATTGTGGTTTAAACATTCAAAAGTATCCCACCATACACATAGCAAAACATTTCTTCCGTGAAGCTCTATCTTTAGGATACGCAACAGCGATTTCTACTTGTCACTCCACTGATTTTGTGTTGAACATTTTCTTAAAAGATCCATTTTTAGATATCTGAAATGATGTCTTGGAAAACGGCTCATTTGTCTGTCTCGACAGAAGACTTATGGTAAGAGATATCTAATCTACCTTAATATTCTCACTAAGAGTATGAGGAACAAAAACAGCCAGTTTACTCTCTTTTCCTACCTTTTTTAATGGCTGCAGATTGTCGATTGGAAAGTTTTGTAATCAAATGCTAAATATCGAGTTCTGATGTGATTTCATCAATTAATGACGTATTACCAGAACGAAACACTGAAAATCAGTTTTGGATTCGGCAATCAGTAATGATACCATAACCATGAACGCAACAAATTCCCTTAGCCGTTTCCGTTGCATTGTCATTATTCCTATACTCTCACTAAATTAAATATCAAATATTCATTTTTAGTTACTCCATTATGATTCGCACTTATTCACTGCGGAAATAAGAATGACCGACGAATGTACTCTTTAGTCAAGTAATTTCCAGTTACGTTTAAAACAATGACAGTTTGAAATGTCTAGTTTCTACTTGCTTTTAAAAAACCTGAAAATTATTTATGACTCAACCAATATATATATATATATATATATATATATATATATATATATATATATATGTTGTGTGTGTTGTGTGTATGTGTTCCCATGTGTGTGCGCAAGTGCGTATAACTGTATGCCTGAGTACGTATGTACAAACACGCGTGTGCAGGTTTTGCTACAATTAGCAACTTTTAAATTCAGCGCTGTTAACCGAAAGGAGAATATATTTTAAAAAATTGTTAATTTCACTTTGATAAAAAACTGAAAGTATCAAATGAACATCAGTTGTAGAAACAGTTATCAATGCCAGCATATCGAGGGCCTTTAAATTCGGCATTGATTATTAATGCCATACTTTCAGTTATCCTATCTCTTATTTCAGATAATCATCAAATATTTTATTTCAACAGCTACAAGTTCAGAAATCATTCATATCTCCCGGAGATTATCAGATTTATTTTGAATATTTGACGAATTTTGGCAAAAAAACGTGTGTAGTGTTGGATAAAATATGCACTTTAGCTTCAAATTTCAGTTTTATACAAACCAAGGTAATTGAAAATACATTAATGTAAATTAATTAATATTGAATTTCGATATATTTTTTCATAATTTATGGAAAGTCAAAAATAGTTAATCTACAATCGTTTATTTACAAAAAAAAAAGGATTTATTAAAAAGGAATAAAATTCCAACTTGATTCATTTTCGAATTCTTTATTTCCATGATTCATTCAAATAATTCGAAAATAACTTACATTAAAAAGGCTATTGTTATCTACAATAATAGAAAATAGAACAAGATCAGTTATAAAAAAAAAATTAACTCCATTTTAAATTCTGACATTTAAAATGACTATTATGATTTTCAAGGCAATGGATTTATGACAGTCGTTTATTTTTACAGGCGAATGCAAATGTGAAATTCTTGAATCCAGGTAAACTTATACATTTTTCGACATCCACATTATTCTTGCTTTCTAAAAGAAAACTATTTCTATGATTGGTGCCGTAAGACTAATTTGCCTAAAGCAAAAAAAAAAAAAAAAAAAAGTAATAGGTATTACAATAGCGTGAATGTTGCTGCAAATAATGCATAACGAATTCAGAACGGAATGTAACTTAATATTTTTGTAGAGGTGGTTTTTGAGTACAGCGATAAAAAGCGTAATTCTGAAAGAAATTATTAATACCACAGATAAACAACAATACAAATAACAAGAAGTTGGGTTTAAACAGACGCAATTTTATTCATTGCTTTTGGTAATGAGTAATAGTTTACAAAAGGTACTTTTTATGAGTATTAGTATGTGTACAGTGGACGTTAATGTTTTACTGTCGTTTGCCAATATTTATTTGGATGTCAGTCTTGAAATTAATGAAAGGATAAATGTTATAGAATTTGAACAGATATTTTTGGTCAGTCTGTGTTTTTCAACTGCTGCATTGCTACTTATTAGTAATGGGAATTTACAAATCCTTTTATCATCGTTTCAATTTTTAAGGTATCATCTGTGATGTTTTGCCTAGATTAAAAATAATGTTTCAATATCCGAAATCAATAGATATTGTCACTTATTTTTGAAAGATATAGATGTTGGGCAGCAAGATGTTTTAATTGTCTCCCATTAACTGTATAAGAGAGAAAAATGCACAACGTTAAAAACATATGCTGGTTAGTTATTTTGATCAATGGTATATCAACCACTGTAGGTTATTCAAAGCTAAAGTTCCTTTTTTCTTTTTGGATATAAGATTCCAACAAAACAAGTAGAAATAATGTTCATTAATTTCATGTGAATTAATTAAGAAGTAGATATAAATTTCATTATCTGTTTCTCTTGAGGGGGTTACAATCAGTCCCCACTTTCTAACACTTTTAAGATAAAAGAAGGGTGAGGTGTGTATTTTTCATTAGAAAAATTCATAGAGTACGATCCGGACACAATTATATAGGTGTCAGGGCTCGAAATATCCAGCCAATTAATCGGATTGGGCCTCTCCAAACGATCGTCCAGCCAAAGTAAGGGCCAAAGTGGAGTGTTACAGGACACGTGACCAATTTGTACCCAGATCATGGATAGTTCAGCCATCAGAATCCTATCCTCAGAGGTTAGTTGTAACAACTCAGGGCTAACAATTGGCTCCATATGGGGGAGCTTTTACCCCTCTGCAGACGGCGTATTCTACATCCCTAGCCAACAGAGCATTGCTATTTATGTGTAAACTCTGCACAAACCATTCGCATTAATAACATTAAGTGACGAACTCTGTTTTCGTTTAGTAAGAGGAAACATAAATAAGGTTATATTTGTGAGAAACAATTCATTTTCTTCCCTAATATAAATCAATGGTAATTGCTTATTCGCTTTACAACATTTCGGATCGCCGGGGTAACCTGTAGTAATGCATCTTCTAAAACCAAAATAGCATAAAGCGAATTTTCAAAAAGCAAGAGAGACTTCTTTGAAGTTTGTTTTTTTTTTTTAAACAAGACAATGTAAAAAGAGTTAATTCAACAAAAACGAAATACATGTTATTATGGCTGTTGGAAGTTATGTGTCATTGAGATCATTTGAACTCGAAAACGCTAGAATGGATTTATTTGGCATTGTGACATCAGCTATTAGCGCTACTGCTTGTAACCATGGTGATAACACCAGGTAGTAATTATCATAAGGTGAATGAGGAGCAGATTTTTTAATGAATAAAGTTTTTATCTGAAGACACAGAGACGTGTCGTCCATAAAACTACATTCTCCTGACATTTAATTGAATAAACCAAATTTATACTTGGCTTTCTAATTCACTCAACTATTAAAGCGTTTAGAAAGAATACTAGATGATGTACCCGTCTATTTTAGCTAAGATATCAAGTCTCGTGTCTTGGTACAACATTATAAAAAAACCGCTTTCGTTTTTTTCAGTTAATCTTAATCTTAAATTCCAATGAAATTGTGACATCCAAAAATAGGGAAGAGAAATTATTCCGATAAAATATATTAATTTTATTATATCTTATGTTAATATTATGCTGTAAAATATGAAAGTTCTCGAAAGATATTTTTAAAGCTTTGAGATTTATCAATTAAAACACTTTTTAAAAGATTTATTTATAATCACTTTTCTTTTTGTCCAGTTTATTTGCAAGTATTAAGTTATCCGATGTAATTGTTTCCTCACTTCAATTTCGTCTAATAAGTACTGTTTGATTAAATATGAATAAATATTTCATCAACTTTTTAAAGTTTGGAAATTTAAATTCTGTATGGTTAGTTTCATCTTACAGCAACATGGCTTCCCGCTCGGGGTTGTTTTTTTTATGCTGTGCTCTGATCAATGGAATGCCATCTTTTTTCACTTCAAATAAATTTGACGTTACAATTTTGCTAAATATGCATATGAAATGTATTAGCTTAACATCAAACAGACGAGTATATTTATTTAATTTGGTTTGGTTTGATTTGGTTTTATGGCATATCAACTATTGTACGTTATTTAATGCCAGATCTTTTTTTATACATATATATTAAATATTTGATTTTGAAGATAAACTTTTTGAACGAGCCTGAGCCAATTTTTTTTACACAGTTAATTAAGTGGAAAGTCAGGGACAGCTTAAGAAAGGCTAAGTTAAACCTAGATTTCAAGGAAATCAATAGACACATTCAAACAGGGAGACAAGGGTAAGGATCCGATGAAAAGTAGCGGTGGTAAAAATATAGAGACAAAAATCGCCGAGATATGGTCATTCAGGGTGTAAGGAGCGACGAGGTAGACAATAAAAGATTCCTAAAAGGACTCAAACAATCCCAACAAGCTTAATGGACAAACTCAGAGGAGTCTTTGCAAAAGTCTATTACTGAGAATGACATCTAGAAGATGGCTCTTTTCAGGTTGAGTTTTCTAATACACTCCCTGTATGACCAGCTTTCTTCTAAAAACAATATTTTTGAATAGAAGAAAGAAAACAATAATACATGTCCCCTATGCAACGATAAACCACAGACGTTGGAGCATGTCCTCAGCTACTGTAAGAAGCTCTTGGTAATGGGAAATATAACTAGAGGCACAATAGAGTATTGAAAAGTTGGTTAGATTTATCAAGAATTATATTAAATCTGAACCAACTATTTCAACCCAGAAATTTGTTGCAAAGGGGGAAAAATATACGCTGGTTCTAAACAAACAATCAAACATCGAGGTATACTCGGTCAAAATCTTCTTGGATCAAGTTGAAATTTGGTAGTAACTGTCGGCCGACCTGGATGGCATAATGATTACCCCAAAACAATATCGTGTAAGGGTTTACGACCAGATAGTATTCTTCTGTCAAGGGTGAACCTTAAGATTATCGAGATAGAATTACCAATACCATATGAAATTCGGATTGCAAAAGCGGTGCAAATATGAAGGTCTTAAAACAGAGCTCGAAAAAGAAGGGTATAGCGTGATCGTGAAAGCCATGGAAATAGAAGCTAGAGGATCCGTAGCAGGCACACAATACCAGTTTCAGGGTCAAACAAAAGCACGACTCATAAAATTTACGGGAAATAGCTCCATGAGGATATGGAACAAAAGAAATATCCCGTGGAACATTTAAAAAAAAAAGTTAAATCAACACCTGATCGCGAATAGGTAACGAGATTTACGCAACATCTTCACAACGCATGCAGATTTTTTTTTTCAAATCCCAATTTGCTGTTACACTTCTGAGTCTGCACAAGAACATAATAGGACCTCTGTGATATATATATATATATATATATATATATATATATATATATATACAGTGAGGTGGGCTGGTGAACAAATAAAATCATTGCGACAAAGGCCCTGAAACGGTGTACATTCTCACCTGATGACTCTAATACTATTTATCGAATAAGAAAAAACAATAAGGCGAAAGCTTTCATTCAACGAAGAAAGTCCCAAGATGTGGAATTATTAAATGGTTTGATAATAGCATGAGTAGCATCTGACTGTCCACTCGCTGTTTGGTGATTGTCAATTACTTAATGAGTAATTTTCTTCCGTTTTCACTTATTTCTTATACGAATAATTCTATTTACCATAATCATTTGTTTACACACAGATGTTTTCAAGTATTGCTATTTATCACTAATAATTCAATTAAACACTAGTCATTTGTTGATAGACAGTTAAATGATCAAACAGTTCTATTTCAAACAATTCAGTTGAGCATATCAACAAAATTCCATGGTTTCAAGTATTGCTATGTATCATTAACTATTCAATTAAACATCAGTCATTTGCGTTTACACAGTGAAATCCAGTTATTCTCCTTACAGCTATGGGTAAATAGTACGGCTGACAAGGTTCTTCAGCCTTGGTTAGGCAACTAGTCTAGGAGAAGGAAAACTCTGAATTCAAACCTGTTAAACTCCGCTTAAAAATAGACCTTGTGTCATATCCTGCTTGATCGGAGGGGTTGGTAAACATGTACACACAGTGAAATGATTAAACTGTTTTATTTCAAGCATATTAGTTTGTCATTAATCATTTGCTTGCACTCACTTTAAATGTCAAATAGTTATATTTGACCCATAGATAAGACCTTATCAGATGCTACCACTCCAGAATAGACTTAAACGCTATGACAATGAAGAGAAACTCTCCATTCTTCGAAACTCTAGAATTACTGGAGCCTCTCCAGCAGATTTTTTAATGCCATATCCAGGACACTCGTTTGGTGAGTCTTACCATTCTGCAAAGAGTATCCTAGATCCCCAATCGTTTAGACTTGTGTCTGTACTTCACTTTGTGCTGATGCCAAATAACTCTCTCCTTTTAGCCTCTGTAAAGCAACCAATCTTGGAGAACAAAACTCTGAATTCAAAGTAGCTCTACACCGCTGAAATATTCAGACTATATCATACCTTTCTCGCACAGGTTTCTGGTTTCTTTATTTAATGGCATATAAACGTTTGTTGGTTATTTAATGCCAAAGCTATTCTCCTAGAAGAATAGTAGTGATACTATCTAACCCATTGCTGGGAGGATAAGGAGGTTCATACCTTTCCCAAAGGTATTTGCCCGAAAGTGAACGTAATAGCGCAACTGGAGTACGAACTCGCGTTCTACGATTCCGCAGTCCATCGCTTTAACCTTACACCACGAGGACACCCCTTCTTTCTCGTACAGATATTCATATAAAAATAAAAAACAAAACAAAACAAAAACTAATTATTTTTTTATAATTATTATTTCATTATTACACTGATAATAGCGATGTAGACGAAAGAAATTAGCCACAGCCACTAGAAAATCGTTTTTTTTTTTCTCGGAATCATGACGCTTTGTTGCA
>OY757918.1:110981139-111016618 GCA_963585895.1 Sepioteuthis lessoniana
CAGCAGTATCATGCATGTCTGGTTCGTCTAATTTGGATAGTTTTCGTGATGGGAGGTAGGTGGCCGTATAGCTGCTGCTTTGTTGCCTCCAGGATATGTTCAAAATTGCTCGCAGCATTCTTGTGTATGTATTTGCTTGTCAAGCTTTTTCTCTAGGTGTTTAGTTAGCATCCATATAGTGCATCCATGTAACAGTATCGACACGATCGCTGCTTTGAAGAAACTGCATTTCATTTTTTGGTTAATTCACCTATAGCTGGGGGAAAAGGTGGATTCATAACATTCCTAAGTATATTAGCGTGAAATTAAATGTTAACAGCCTTGTCCTCGTTTTGAACTCATTTCACCGATTCTATTTTCAACGATGATAACCGTTATGCCAAGCGCCTCTTTTACCAGACAAAACCAAGTTGAGTAAATACCAATTAATACGTATCCTAAAGTAATGGTTAAATATATTGTCAGACCATTTACACTGTATCGAAAGATCGATTCTCTCTTCTAATCTTAAAACTAGATTGCAATTCAAGTTTTTATGCCAAATTGTAACGAGGGGAGTGTGCTTGTGGCGTAATGGTTAAAACGTTGGACAGCGGAATTGTAGTAAGAAGGTTCGAACTCCAGTTGCACTATTACGTTCACTTTCGGACAAATACCCTTGGGAAAGGTATAAACGTCCTTATCCTCCCAGCTATGGGTTAAATATTACTACTATTCTAGAAGAATTACTTTAGCATTAAATAACCTACAAAGGTTGATATGCCATTAACCAAAGAAACCAAACCAAATTGTAATGGAATAAATTAAGATAATTAGGAAAAAATTTAGTTATTTGCGGTTTTGATAATTTTTCGGGCCAAATGCGGCACAATACATACTTCTGATTTGTCCATTTCCTATCTCTATATTTCTGTCTGTCTCTTTATCCCCGTCTCTCACTCTCTCTCTCTCTCTCTAGACATTCACACACACACCTATATATATATATATATATATATATTTATAGATAGAGAGAGAAAGAAAGAGAAAAAGAGAAACAAATGTGATAAGACAAATAGAAATATTTCTTTATTGTTATCTCTGAGTTTTTTAACGTTCTCAAGTATCTCAGAAAAGGTTTTTTTTACGTTGTAACCGTCACAGAAAAGTTTTTGCGATGGGAAGTTTTTTTTAGAAAGTTTATAAAACAGTTTTCAAAAGAGTTGATATAAAAAAACGACAAATAATTAAATAGTAAAGTAGCATATTCATTCGTTAAATGAACATTATTGTTTGGGATGCAAGTGTCTTCAATTGACCATTTTATGATATCAGCTATTCTATTATCTGTTGGTTCTCTCCCTTTCATAACTCTCATCCACTTTTTGATCAATCGACTTCTTTCCTAATTTTCCTTAGTCAAAAAGATTGGTTGTGTGATTAAACAAAAAATCTGAGACCCATTAGTGAACAATGCTTTGTAAGCTATACTGACAGTAGGATTCTAATGGATTCAAAGCTCACCGAGTTCATCACCCTAAAGTTTATCAGATATACTAATATTAGTATTAATGTGGATCAATAATACAGGGTGTTTAGAAAAAGAATTGATATAATTTTGTAATCTAATAACTTGACCTGTTCTTTTTCAAATGATCTTCAATTTTAACAACATATGTAGAAATAACGCAAAATTCTGTTTAAAGTTAAATGTTTCTTCTTTTTATCTCTTTGGGAAATGCCACACTCTGGAAGGAATAAGGCATTTAATCATAGACTTCCATGTTCGATTTATACGCCCTTTTTAATTTGAGATAATCAGAAGGAGATTCGGTCGAGTTATAAGATTATGAAATGATATTTATTTTCTGAAACACACGGTACATCTCAAATAATTAAGGTGGACTTTATGTTTCAGATTTTATACAAATGTTGACATCGTATCAATTTGGTGTCATTGTTTTAAACTATGCCTCAAAGTTGCTAAAGACGATCATCATCATCGTCATCATCATCATCATTTCGTGCCGCCAGCACAGATATCCCTGACCATCTCTCGTCACTCCTCCCTATCGTTCATTGTTCATCGTTCTAGAAGAAAAGCAATGATGCTATTTAATGCATAGCTGGGAGGATAAGGGGGTTCATGCCTTTCCCAAGGGTATTTGTAGGAAACTGAACATAATAGTGCGACTGCAGTTCGAATTTGCTTGCTTCGATTCTGCAGTCGATCGCTTCAACGATTACATCCACAAAAGGTGGGGGGTGTCCCAATCTTCTTCTGATGATCAAGGGTGGGTGAATGGAACAAGTTGTTTGGGGGTTGGTAATTCAAAGACAAGAAAAACTACACATCAAAAGATAAAAAATATTTACTGAAACACAATTGTCTAGCAATATACATATATAAATTGTTTTTGTGTTGCGATAAAGAAAAGTTGAGGAATTTGGCTGGTGCTGTCTGTGTTAAACAATCTGGTAACTATTTCGAGAGTCTGGTATTCGCTGGAGCGCTTTTAATGCTTGAAGAGACTTTTTTTTCTTATTCTCCCGTCTTTGGTATGATCTTCGGTTTCTTTATTAAATGGCATATAAAACTTTGTAGGTTATTTAATGATAAATCAGTTCTTGTGGAAAAACAACACAGATATTTTTTAATCTACAGCTGGTGGTGATAAGAATGTCCTTACCTTTTACAAGGGTATTTGTATGAAAGTGAAAGTATTAAAACGACTGGAGTCCAAACTCACTTATTTCGACGCCACAGTCCAGTACTTTAGGGAGTAGGCCACTGGGAATCTTCAATTTTTCTCTTCCTTTGAACCCTTAAAGATAGATTTTTATTAGGAATTTCCCTAGGAACAAACATTTTCGATTGGGTAATCAATCACAGATTATTTAGTATATTTCAGGGGTTTTTTTTATGATGGTCAGCCAGTTAAAAGTTCTGATCAACGTCCGTGGGAAGAGTATCCCTTTTACATTTCAGGTTTTAGTTCATCATTCAATAAAACCAAAATATATATAATATAATTAAGACTCCTAGTCTACAGGTCATGATGGAAGTATCCCTTTTCATATTAATCAATATTATAAAAAAAACAAAATCAAAGATCTGATTGATCTTCGGAAGCCAAGATTTGACCTTTTAATTTCAACTGGTGGACAAAGGCTAACTTGGGATGTTATGAGTTTAAATGTGCCAATATACCAACAGATCCTAAATAACATTCTTGCTACTTGCTTACTTTAATTGTTTTGACATCTTGCTGGTGTGTAGAGTGAATGTTTTCATTGACCTTTTATACTGACTTTTGATTTCTTTATATGTACTCATAACGTAAATGAGTCTGTATTTTAATATTTTTATATCAGAAAACTATATTTCCCCGACTTTAAAAAAAGGATTTTTCTTTTCATATCCCAGGAATGTTTCCGATAAACATTAACGTTATCAAAAACAAATATACTTATGATACAGTCTATATAAATATGAGAAATTAGGTTCTTCAACCTTAGTGAGGCAACTAGTCTAGGAGAAGGAAAACTCTGAATTCAAACCTGTTAAACTCCGCTTAAAAAGACTGACCTTGTGTCATATCCTGTCCGAGCGGAGGGGTTGGGTAAATATGATATAAATATGAGAAATTCTTGCCATAAAGACGGCAAGCCAAGTAGACTTTTACTACTGTAGAGAGATAGATGGAAACTGATGTAGAAAACGTTAAGATAAGATTACTAAATAAATCTCTTTTCCGATGTTTGACTCTGAGGCTGTGATTATCAACATACAGTGTATTACTATTGCAATGAACTCGACCCTTATTCAGTGTTCCATGCGCTAAACTTGAAGAAATCAATAATGTCTTGACTTGGCCACAATGGAAATAATTCAGTATTTTGCATGCTGATATTCCAGGAATTTATACCCATCGAAAATGGCGCAGTATAATCTTACCATCCTCTTTTTCTAATCAAATATTGTCTTATGTAATACTAATCAAAGATGAGGTAATACTTAAATCTACCTCGAAATTCTTTTAAAATGATTTCCTCTATACGCTTACTCCCATTATCTACTTCGTTCTTTGCTTTCCCTAAATTCCAACTCGTTATCTTTCTCATCTATTCGTACCCTGCCAATTAACCGAAAGGGAAAAGTGATTCATTTTTTATGCTGAACTACGTAAAAGCAAGACAAGCAATGTGAGTTCCCTATCAAGTGTCTCATTCCCATTTTTCTGTCTTCAATATGATAAGAAAATTTAATCAACAAAGAGTGGGTGATTTTCTCTTCTTTCTCTTGGAAAAAATTTCATAACAATTATTTTACTCTCCACTTACTTGCACCTACCAATGCTCGATGCGACTATCCAGAAATAGTATCAGTAAATTAAAATTTTAGTGCTTATGACTAATTAGCTAATTCAAATTCATTTCGGTTAGTTCTGATAAAAAAGAAAATTTTAATCTGATAATATGCCCTCCAGTTAGATGACGAGCTTTTGCGTTTATTTCAGAAGACTCTAATGAAAAAATTTACTGAAAAAAAAAAAAAAACTGTGAAAGGTGTAATTTATTTAATCGCCGAAATCTTTTGAAAAAGTTTGACTTGATGTTACCGAATATTACGCCACTTGCTGGTATGTAAAACTCACTTTATTGTTCTTAAGCGAAAATATTTCTTGAGTTATTTCTACATCTTAAGCAATAGTATTATAGCTAGAATATTAATTTTACAAATTGTTCGTACCCAGTAAAATTTGACATAGAATCATTTTATTGTAGGAGGGCTATGCACGAATCGAGACACATGCGTGATTATCACAAGAAAATATTTGATCACATTTTGTAGTGCATCATGCACCAAGCGATAAACTCAGCCTTCTCAAACAGATATTGCCCGGGGAGAAGGACCCCTTGAACCAGATGCCCAGCTCTTTAACACACACCTGGCCCGAACATCACACACGAATTGAGAATCATGAGTGGTTATTATAAAAATGCTTGGTCCTATCAACATTCCCCGTATTGTGTTGCCTAAGGTGCTAAGTGATAAACTCATCCCAAGTAAGTAGATCTTGCCTGAGAGAAGCCTCTACCCCTGGAACCAGGTGATCAGGTTAATAACATCAACTTAGTGGCGCCCGGAAAACCAGGGATCGAAGCCGTTGTATTAATGCAATCTTCCTTTAACAGTATCTTATCTTGTTGATATTTTTGATTGTGGTATGGGTATTAGTAGTAGGTTCTTCTTGCTTAATCTGTGTTTTTGTTTGACTGATTTCTGTGTAGCGCAATTCTTTAACTTCTTGAAATGTTGGTCAACCATTTGCTTCTTGTTACTGTAGTTCTTCGATGAGAAATCTGGATTTTTCTAGTTGGTTATTTTTCTGTTGAATTTTTAATTTCATAAAGGATTCCACTATTTTCCTTACATCTAGAAATGTATGTTTCTTCTGTACGTCACCTTCATGATTTCCATTTCTCTTTTGTACGTATTGCAAGTTATTGAAAACTGCGGAACATGAAGATGATTGTGATACCAATTGTAAATAGTGCACTTGGAACGATTTCCAAAGGCTTGATAAGGAAGCTGGAAGATTAGAAATCGGAGGAAGAGAAGAGACCATCCAAACTAAAGTATTGTTAAAATCAGTCAGAATACTGAGAAAAGTTTTGGAGACTCGGGGAAACTTGCTGTCACTCAGACTTCAATGGAAGTTAATCAGCTAACGCTGGTGTGAAAAACGTGCAAAGAAAACAACAACACAATAATAATAATAATAATAATAATAATAATAATAATAATAATAATAATAATAATAATAAATTGTCATTGGTGCTCTTGGTACAGTCATCAAAGGATTGGTAAAGGGACTGAAGGACTGGGAACTGAGAGGACGAGTAGATATCATTCAAAGTACAGCCTTATTAAGATCGGCCAGAATACCAAGAAGAGTCCTGGAGACTTAAGGAGACTTGGTGTCACTCAAACTTCTGTGAGAATCCATCGGCTAACCCTGGTCTGAAAAACTCTCAAACAGTAAAGTAATAATAAGAAGAAACCTCAGTCTATTCAGAAAACAGGACAAAACAATGCCGTAAGGGCCGATTATTTTGGTTGGTTATGTTTTATCGCATATCAACTCTTGTTAATACAAAATACTCTTAATACATACATTAAAAAGGATTTGGAAATGAATAGTTTCTTGGTAACAATTTAAACGAGCCAGAGCTCATTTGTTTACGCACAGTTAAATGGTTTCAAGTATTTCTATCTAATACACGTAGTTCTATTTGCCACATTTCCAGTAATGTAAATAAGTTTCAGTAAGGAATCAAAATAAAACTAACAAGTGTTAAAAACAAAAAGTGAATAGATGGACTTTGAGTAAGTTAAAATTGATCCAATTTAAGGCAAAACTTTTTTGTTTCAGTATGCTTATATAACCGAAAGCCATGATAAGTAGAAATGTGGATGTAAAGTAAGACAGATGATGCCAATGTTTGGTCCACTGCAAGATTCACCAAATACTGGGCGGAAGAATTTTTCTGGTCAATGGCCAGGATCAAATACTTCAGTAAGAAAACTACTGATACTCTTTCATAACGGTGGCGTCTATTGATGAGGAAAAGAAGAAAAAACAGCCAACGAAAGATTACTATAACTCTAATTCACATCGTATGTCCAAACAGCATTGCGCTTCACGCGTAGAAACACAGAGCGCGTTCCGCTGAGGTAGGAGCTCTAACCCCAGTGTTCGAAAAATCAGCTACAGAACTCTAACTCAAACTCAAACCATACTTCAATGCAGAAATACTGTTCACATAACGACATTTAACATTAGGACTTTAAATAGAATACACCAGCTACTTGATCTAATAGCGTCTGCAGGAGAGCAAAATATTGACATCATATACATACAAGAACAAGATTACAACCAAAGCGAACAAGAAAGAAAATAGCATAATACTGGTCATAAATAGATGCTTGTCTCAGTATCTACATGGAGAAATTCTGTCAATGCTGTCATAGGAGGTGAAGGAATGTTTTCAGTCCTTGTTCCTTAAATTCACTAAATAACATAGAGAAGAACTACCGAGAGTGGCCTGTGTTTTATTTAAATACAATCCTTGCACAACGGTCATCTCTGAGTTCAGTCCTTCCAATGCAAGTAATAAAACGGAAATGACCCCTTTCTACAACGAGCTATCGTCCCTTGTCAGACTCATTCCCAAACTCAGTGTTCTAATCATTGGTGAAGACATAAATTTCGAATAAGCAAAGATAAAGATAGGAAATTCTGCTTTCACAACTCATCAAAAAGAAATGGGAAATATCTAATGGACTTTTACCTCGAAAACAGGCGAGCATACCTTAATGCTAATTTTTTTAAAAAAAGGGAGGAAAATCTATAGAATTAGACCTACTCAAATAATACTACAGCACAGCTAGATTATATGCTCATAAACAAGAAATAGATAAATAACGCTTTGAACTGTGAGCTATACACATCTTTTGAAAGAGTATCTTCTGATCAGGGAATCGTCGCAGCGAAGATACGCCTGAGTCTACACAGAAATAAGAAACAAACACTCAAAACCACAGATTATGACTGGTCCTTACTGACCAATAAAGAACTTAGAAATAAATATACGGTAACTGGGAGAAACAAATTTGTTACTCTTCAGCAGATATCTGAAACATATACCGAATGTCAAATACGAAAATTTTGTCTCTCCCTACACGGAAGCAGCAACAGGAAAATGAATACCAACCAAATCAACAAACAAAAGTAGAGTTTCATGTGAGTTGCAAGCAGTTATGAAAAAACGAGATATCCTAAAAATAGAATCCTTATTTAAAAAGGAACCTAACAAATGCCAACGAACAGAAACTTAAAGCCCAAAGAGAACAAACTAACACATACCAAAAAGAACTACAACAATACATTCAATATCAGATCAATAAAAAAAGGAACACAGAAGAAAATAGACAATCACAATCATAGACATGGCAAACAGGAAATGAAGTAAGCACATAAAAGAGACTCCCGTGAGCATAACTAAGAAGAACGAATACACATTTGGAAAAAAACATTTCATAAATCTGCTTAGAAACTCCCCGAAAGTCACTGAAAAATCTATCATAAAAATTATTAATAGACAGCGAACTAGAATAATTTACAGAGGAAGAACTAAACGTAGTACTGACCAAATTTACTATCAGAAAAGCTACAGGCCTCGACGAAATACCCACAGAACTATAAAATTTGATGTCTTTCATTTTCGATTTTGCAACGCCGAATATAAATAAAATACAACAAAGAGATTGAAAAAAAGGCTGCATCTTCCCCTCCTCTAAAAAATCGTCACCTAAACGTAATCAACAACTACAGATCTGTTGGGTATCACCTACCATTCCAGCATAATGAGCTGTTCCATCTGCTATATATGGCAGTAGCGGAGATCAGTCTGGGAAGGATAAGCCTCCAATTCAGTAGTGTTATTCTGTTTTTTGGATTGTTAAGTGACGAAAAGTAAGTGCCTTGTTTAAATTTATTGTTAAAAATTATTGTTGACTTTGTTAAACTTGTTACACTTGTTAAATTCGTTGGATTTTTTGGAACGACTTGTTATTGCGTTTGTGCCCCTCCCCAAAACAATCGTTATTTTGTATTGTTTTTGAGGGGGGTCAACTTGAAAGACTCTTTTTCTACTGCAGTTACTGAAAAACCATACGATTTTATTTCTCCCTAGTTGCCTAAAGCAACTATGGGAGAATCAACACCTACTACACAGGAGGATATATTTCTATCCCAAGAAAAACCGGAATGGCCGTCATTGCCTGGTACCTCCGCAGAAAATTTAACGCCGGCGAGTACAATTCCGCCGGCACAAAAAGTGCCGTCAATACCAGTCTCCTGGTCGACGCAGAAAAACAAAAAATTGCCACAAGATTATAAAAAGGACAGGGTTGAAAAGTATGCCCAGTATTTTAAAGGGAATAGAATTCTGCCAATACCTGAACTGGTAGAAGCAGTCCAGCCTAAAACCCTGTCCTTAATTGTCTCAGACATAAAGACCAGGAGACTGGCTGGACTGAAAAAAGACAAATTTGAGGAAATCTTAAAAGCAGCAGGAATCCCAGCGAGATATTTCTGTAGGCGTAGTTTCGCGACATGGGATATCCTGTTGCCATCACAAGAACTGGCCACCAAGCTGGCAAGTAACAACAGCATAAATACTAAACAATACCGACTACAGCCAGAATATATGGGCAGAAGACGGATCAAAGTCACCGTGTGCAACGTGCCAATACAACTAAGTGGTGACGTTCTGGCGGCGTTCCTCAGCGACTATGGGGACGTCGAGGAATTTACGACCATGAAGTCACCCAGCGGCACGGCACACGGTGATTACTCATTTACCATGTGCCTTAACAGGGGAGGCTTCCAGGCAATCCCCCACACAGTTGAGTATGAGGACCAAGCCATGTTGGTGGTTGTGGAAGGCC
Source organism: Sepioteuthis lessoniana (assembly GCA_963585895.1). Lineage (NCBI taxonomy): Eukaryota > Metazoa > Mollusca > Cephalopoda > Myopsida > Loliginidae > Sepioteuthis > Sepioteuthis lessoniana. The sequence continues at coordinate 110,990,639 of OY757918.1, forward strand.
GAAAACCGCAGTGCTGGCATTGTAAACAAATAGGCCACTTTGCGAGGTCATGCCCACAAAAAACCACCAACACAACAGTAACAACAACAACAACGTCAACAGTTCCAACAACAGCAAAGGCCACAATAGCATCCAAGACCCCATTAATATCAGCATCAACAAACAACACACCAGCACCATCAACATCAGCAACAGCAAACAAGCCGGAAAGTGAAATAAATACTCCAGCAGAAGCTGGGAACGACCCCAATAGCAGGGATGAGGAGGGGTGGACCCAGGTAACGCGTGGCAAAAAGTCCCCACCTAAAGCCCCGAAATCACCTCCTGACAAAACCACTGACACAAAGGGCGAACAAAGAAAACCCATGAAAAACCAAAAACCTGAGGAAAAGAAAAAAGAAACCGACACAAAAATGGAGAAAAGAAAAAAAGAAAAAGTAAATAACAATGAACAACAACAACAACAACAACAACAGGAGGAAATGGATACCTCAACAAACCTGAAAAGAAGGAGGGATAGCGGAGATTCTACCACAGAGGGAGAGGGGGAGAAAAAACAACTTAAAAAGACGACACAACAACAGCGACCAGCCCAAATTATTCCTCCCCCACAACAAACCAAAAATATCCCTGTAGACACAACTAAACTCCCGCTATCCCCAACACCACCTACATTATCACCTGTTTCAACACCCAAAATACTCTCCCGGTCCCATTCAGCAACAAGAAACCCGACACCATCACCATCAACATCTGGCACTGGGCGACGCTCCAAGTCGGCCTCCAGAGAGGTCCAACAAGCTTTAAATTCATTTTATTTTTGTCAGGACATTCTGGAGTCGCCATCACTAGATCGCCAGATCAAATCTCTTCTGAAACCACTTAGAGACTTTAAAAAAATTGATCAAAAAGAAATAACAAATCCATATCTTTTTGAGGGTGCAGCCATGGTGACCACCTTTGTCCGTTCGGCTGGCGGCCGAACTAAGGAGCTCTGGCAATTTATTGGGGAAGCCAGTCGAGCGGACATGAGGCTGGCGGAAATGGGGCACGACTCATTAAATGAAATAGCTGCAAAATGTACGGGCAGGGTCCCGATTTATGTTCATCCCACATTCTATAGGTCCCTAAAGTTGCGGTTTCCTTATGATGTCGGTGGAATTTCCAGGAGCGGCCGAGTTACTCCTGAACTTTGTACCGGTTCCCTGCGTCAGGCCGTCGGCATCCTCACCCCGAAGGATTTCCGGCCCATAGTCGACACTGAGTAAGGTAAGTGGGACTGATGACTCTAAACCTTGCCAGTTTGAATGTGAGGGGATTGAGGGATTCAAGCAAGTGTGCGCGCTTGCTTGGTGAACTCAGGAACCTCGGAGTAGATGTTGCTGCAGTGCAGGAGACTCACTTCACTTGCGGTGCCGACTGTCGGGTGCTGGAAAGCGATTTTAACGTTTTCTCAGCATACGGCAGCGGCACCAGCGCTGGGGTCTCTTTGCTAGTTGGACGCAGCCTTGATGCTGATGTTGACGTTGTTTTTGCAGGTGACGGGGGCCGGCTGGTTGTGGTCGATGTTGCCGTGAAAAGTTTCAAGTTCCGTCTGGTTGCGGTTTATGCGTCCAATATCGCTGCGGAGAGGGTTTCCTTTTTTCGTCGGTTGGCGCCGTTCCTGGACGATACGAAGCGGCTAGTCTTAATGGGTGATTGGAATGCGATCCTTGATCCCAAGATAGATAAGGTCGGACGGGGAGCTAGCAGATTGGGAAGGTGTGAAAGCAGCCTTGTCGGCTTCGTGACTCGTCACGGCCTCGTCGACAGGTTTCGTCTTGATCACCCAGGGCGGGAGATGTGGACGTGGCTAGATAGCTCGCCCTCTGCCAAAGTAGGCTCCTACTTGGACAGAGTGTTAGTGAGAAGAGCTGACATTGATTTTGTTAGTTGTCCCACGTTCCACTTGATAGCGTGGACTGACCATAAACTCATTAGAGTCAGTCTGCGGTTAGTTAATAGACCTAGTCTAGCCGGCTACTGGAAGTTCAATACCTCCTTATTGGAGATACGGGACTTCCGGGACCGGCTGGAATCCCTAATTCAGCGGGCGTTAGTGGGGGCGGTTACCGGGAATAGGTGGTGGGTTTCTCTTAAACATAGGATTAGAGATTTCGCCACCAAGTACGGTCGACAGCTCAATCTAGATAGGACCGCGGAGGCGAAATCTATAGATGATAGACTTTCCCGGGCGGTGGCTGGGGGGGACTCCCTAGGTGTAGAGCTAGCTAGGAGGGACCTTGAGCGTGAGAGTAGCGAGCGCTACAAGGGATCAGTAGTTAGATCTAGGCTAAAAAGAGTTCTCAACGAAGCTGTGAAATCGAACGCGACTGCGCGTGAAGAAGAAGTGCGAAGGTTCCCCGATCGGTACATCGCATCTGTCAAGACCCCGGACGGGTGTCTGCTGCGATCGGGTCGTGAGATACGTGACGCCTTTCGGGCGCACTTTCGGGATCGCTTTGCCCGCTGCACTGATCTCCCGCTCCGGGAGTTTCGTAGCTATCTCGCCGACTTCCCCCGCCTTGGGGCGGCTGAAGCGGCTAGCTGCGAGGGTGTGGTTACTGAATGCGAAGTCCGTGACGCGTTGAAGCAGGTCGGCCTGAACAAGTCGCCGGGACTAGATGGTTTGCCCTACGAAGTGTACTTGAGGATGTCGCACATGTTTGTGCCTATTCTGACGGATATGTTCAACCATTGGTTCGCCCAGGGAGCCATCCCTGGTAGCGTTACCAAAGGCGTGATCACATTGCTGAAGAAAGGTGGCAGGCATGTTTGGGAGGGTTTAGATGATTACAGGCCCATAACTCTGCTTAACACAGAGTTAAAGATTTTGGCCCGGGTCTTAGCGAATCGTTTACAGCTTGTCATTAGCGATCTGATCGGCCCCGAACAGACCTTTGCTGTGAAGGGAAGATCGATCCAGGACAACCTGCACTTGATTCGCGAGGTCCTAGAGGGGATAAAAGACGACACCGAATCCGCGCTGATCAGTTTAGATCAGTCCAAGGCCTTCGATAGGGTTGACCATCGGTTCTTGGCGTCTGTTTTGGAGACTGCCGGATTCAAACCGGAGTTCCGCAGATGGATTAGCATGATGTACCACAACCCTCAGGCAGTGGTGCAGGTGAACGGAAGGCGTTCGGGGGTGATCGCGATCGAGCGTTCGGTCCGGCAAGGCTGCCCTCTGTCTCCTCTTCTCTATGTCCTCGCGTTGGAGCCCCTCCTGCGCAGGCTTAGGGATGGGGGGACAAGTCCGGCACTGCGCGGTATCCCATTCGTTGGCCGCCTTGCGGCTAGGGTTTCCGCGTTCGCTGATGACGTCACAGTCTTTGTATCCCGCCGCCAGGATATAGAGGCTGTGAAAGAGGCGGTTGTCGAGTATGAGCGGATTGCAGGGGCCAAGGTCAATTTTGACAAAAGCGAAGGTTTGCGGCTTGGTGCTTGGAGGGGTAGCAATACTCTTCCAGGGCCCTTCCGCTGGAGTGACGGACCCATCCGCATCCTTGGGGTGTGGTTTGGGCCCGACCTCCAACTGGAGCGAAATTGGTCGGAAGTACACGCTAAGGTGAATGCTCAGGTGGGAATCTGGCTTTCAAGGAGGTTGTCCTTAAAGGGCAGGGCTGAGGCGTGCGCCGCGTACGTCTTCCCCTTGATCCTTTACCGATTGGCTGTACTTCCTCTGCCTAAGGCACATCGGTTGGCACTGCAACGATCCCTCTCCAGATTGCTCTGGGGAGGTGCAAGGCCGATGGTCCGTAGGCAGGTCTGTATCCAACGTACTCGCAACGGGGGTCTGGGTATGCCTGATCTGGAGAGCCACTGGCTTGCTGAAAGACTTGCATATCTGGGCCGTGTCTTGACGGGGGACTCAGTGTGGAGACGAAAGGCGAGTCGGACTTTTCCTCGCCTCAACTCAGACCCAAAGGCCGAAGGTCGACGTAGGCCTTTGGGCGAAGCACTGTTTGTCCGCGAGTGCCGAAAGGCCCTTCGTAACCTTCTTGGGTCCAGTGACCTTTCATGGCCTCGGAAGGAGCTGTATCGGGAATTAGTGGTGGGTTCCGCTTCTGATCCTCTCAGCGAGCGGCACGGCTGGACGGCGGAGGAGATCCGCTCTCACTGGAATTGGGCGCCAGGATCGAGCTTCTTGAACAACTCTGAGTTCTCGCTCACCTGGCGACTTGTTCGGAATGCGTTATCCCTTCGCGGCTTGAACTTCAAGGCGGGCCTGGCAGACATGCCTGATTGCCCTCGCTGCGGCAGTGGCTTGGAAGAAACGGCTGAGCACGCCTTCTACTACTGCGAGCGAGTTCGTCCGTTTTGGGATCACGTCGGGGAGTGGACGGCTCGCATCGAACCCAAACAGCTCGTGCTGCTCGACGTTGGTTACGTCGTAGACAACGTTCTTCCTCCGTTTCACGGTGAGAAGCGTGTGGTGTTTCTCGCGATCCTAGCTGTAGCCCGAATGGTGATTTGGACGACGCGAAACAAGGGATTGTATGACGATGCAAACTTTTCTCATCGTGATCTGGTTTTGTATTTTCGGCATCAGCTGAGGGTCAAAATCAGATGCGATAGAAAACGCTTGGATCGCATAACATTCAGCAAAAGGTGGGTGACTGCAGCGAGCCTGGTCGTACGAAAGGGGGCAATGTTGGAGTCATCCTTCCCTCCTCTGCCGGCCCATGGCGTCTATGGTACGGGTCCTTAGGGACCCCACCCTTGGTAAGTAGGATTTTGTTATTTTCCCCTGCAACCTAGTTAGCAGTACGTTGTGAGTCATTGTCCCTGTCACTTAGTTGTTAGCACTCAAGATCTTCCCCACCCCCATTATTTTTGTACCTCAACCTGTATCCCAGTCCGCCTTTTGAAGATCTTGAACATTCATATGTAAAAAATCATTTACCCGCTTCTAAAATCGACCCATGCCGAGCCCGACCCTTTTAATTCTTTTATCCCTGTAGAGTAGGATTCCCGCCCTACCTAGGGTAGGTCCGGCTTGTTTCCGGTATTTTCGACCCGGAAAACAGTCGGCCTCCAATTTTATAGACGGGGGGATGGGAGGGAAACCAAACGGGGGATTTTTTCCTTGTTTTCGTGTATATATGTTTTTCGGGGTTTTTTTCTCCCATTCCCATCATATCCATTGTAAAAAATCATACATTGTAAATAAAATCATGCATCACTTTCGGGTTTTAAGTAGGACTTTTTCATAGAGCAAATGCGGTATTTTGGTGGTTGCTGCGTGCATGGAGATGGACGAGTGATTATATATTGTATTGTTGAATGGGTCGGCGAATGTGGCTAGCTAGGTTCCCCATAGAAAATATAGTTAAAGCATGACCGCTCCCTTCCCCTCCCCCAAAACCACAAGGCCTCGTGCCTTCTTGTATTTACTACAAGGAATAAAAGGATAAGCCTCCAATTCAGTAGTGTTATTCTGTTTTTTGGATTGTTAAGTGACGAAAAGTAAGTGCCTTGTTTAAATTTATTGTTAAAAATTATTGTTGACTTTGTTAAACTTGTTACACTTGTTAAATTCGTTGGATTTTTTGGAACGACTTGTTATTGCGTTTGTGCCCCTCCCCAAAACAATCGTTATTTTGTATTGTTTTTGAGGGGGGTCAACTTGAAAGACTCTTTTTCTACTGCAGTTACTGAAAAACCATACGATTTTATTTCTCCCTAGTTGCCTAAAGCAACTATGGGAGAATCAACACCTACTACACAGGAGGATATATTTCTATCCCAAGAAAAACCGGAATGGCCGTCATTGCCTGGTACCTCCGCAGAAAATTTAACGCCGGCGAGTACAATTCCGCCGGCACAAAAAGTGCCGTCAATACCAGTCTCCTGGTCGACGCAGAAAAACAAAAAATTGCCACAAGATTATAAAAAGGACAGGGTTGAAAAGTATGCCCAGTATTTTAAAGGGAATAGAATTCTGCCAATACCTGAACTGGTAGAAGCAGTCCAGCCTAAAACCCTGTCCTTAATTGTCTCAGACATAAAGACCAGGAGACTGGCTGGACTGAAAAAAGACAAATTTGAGGAAATCTTAAAAGCAGCAGGAATCCCAGCGAGATATTTCTGTAGGCGTAGTTTCGCGACATGGGATATCCTGTTGCCATCACAAGAACTGGCCACCAAGCTGGCAACTAACAACAGCATAAATACTAAACAATACCGACTACAGCCAGAATATATGGGCAGAAGACGGATCAAAGTCACCGTGTGCAACGTGCCAATACAACTAAGTGGTGACGTTCTGGCGGCGTTCCTCAGCGACTATGGGGACGTCGAGGAATTTACGACCATGAAGTCACCCAGCGGCACGGCACACGGTGATTACTCATTTACCATGTGCCTTAACAGGGGAGGCTTCCAGGCAATCCCCCACACAGTTGAGTATGAGGACCAAGCCATGTTGGTGGTTGTGGAAGGCCGAAAACCGCAGTGCTGGCATTGTAAACAAATAGGCCACTTTGCGAGGTCATGCCCACAAAAAACCACCAACACAACAGTAACAACAACAACAACGTCAACAGTTCCAACAACAGCAAAGGCCACAATAGCATCCAAGACCCCATTAATATCAGCATCAACAAACAACACACCAGCACCATCAACATCAGCAACAGCAAACAAGCCGGAAAGTGAAATAAATACTCCAGCAGAAGCTGGGAACGACCCCAATAGCAGGGATGAGGAGGGGTGGACCCAGGTAACGCGTGGCAAAAAGTCCCCACCTAAAGCCCCGAAATCACCTCCTGACAAAACCACTGACACAAAGGGCGAACAAAGAAAACCCATGAAAAACCAAAAACCTGAGGAAAAGAAAAAAGAAACCGACACAAAAATGGAGAAAAGAAAAAAAGAAAAAGTAAATAACAATGAACAACAACAACAACAACAACAACAGGAGGAAATGGATACCTCAACAAACCTGAAAAGAAGGAGGGATAGCGGAGATTCTACCACAGAGGGAGAGGGGGAGAAAAAACAACTTAAAAAGACGACACAACAACAGCGACCAGCCCAAATTATTCCTCCCCCACAACAAACCAAAAATATCCCTGTAGACACAACTAAACTCCCGCTATCCCCAACACCACCTACATTATCACCTGTTTCAACACCCAAAATACTCTCCCGGTCCCATTCAGCAACAAGAAACCCGACACCATCACCATCAACATCTGGCACTGGGCGACGCTCCAAGTCGGCCTCCAGAGAGGTCCAACAAGCTTTAAATTCATTTTATTTTTGTCAGGACATTCTGGAGTCGCCATCACTAGATCGCCAGATCAAATCTCTTCTGAAACCACTTAGAGACTTTAAAAAAATTGATCAAAAAGAAATAACAAATCCATATCTTTTTGAGGGTGCAGCCATGGTGACCACCTTTGTCCGTTCGGCTGGCGGCCGAACTAAGGAGCTCTGGCAATTTATTGGGGAAGCCAGTCGAGCGGACATGAGGCTGGCGGAAATGGGGCACGACTCATTAAATGAAATAGCTGCAAAATGTACGGGCAGGGTCCCGATTTATGTTCATCCCACATTCTATAGGTCCCTAAAGTTGCGGTTTCCTTATGATGTCGGTGGAATTTCCAGGAGCGGCCGAGTTACTCCTGAACTTTGTACCGGTTCCCTGCGTCAGGCCGTCGGCATCCTCACCCCGAAGGATTTCCGGCCCATAGTCGACACTGAGTAAGGTAAGTGGGACTGATGACTCTAAACCTTGCCAGTTTGAATGTGAGGGGATTGAGGGATTCAAGCAAGTGTGCGCGCTTGCTTGGTGAACTCAGGAACCTCGGAGTAGATGTTGCTGCAGTGCAGGAGACTCACTTCACTTGCGGTGCCGACTGTCGGGTGCTGGAAAGCGATTTTAACGTTTTCTCAGCATACGGCAGCGGCACCAGCGCTGGGGTCTCTTTGCTAGTTGGACGCAGCCTTGATGCTGATGTTGACGTTGTTTTTGCAGGTGACGGGGGCCGGCTGGTTGTGGTCGATGTTGCCGTGAAAAGTTTCAAGTTCCGTCTGGTTGCGGTTTATGCGTCCAATATCGCTGCGGAGAGGGTTTCCTTTTTTCGTCGGTTGGCGCCGTTCCTGGACGATACGAAGCGGCTAGTCTTAATGGGTGATTGGAATGCGATCCTTGATCCCAAGATAGATAAGGTCGGACGGGGAGCTAGCAGATTGGGAAGGTGTGAAAGCAGCCTTGTCGGCTTCGTGACTCGTCACGGCCTCGTCGACAGGTTTCGTCTTGATCACCCAGGGCGGGAGATGTGGACGTGGCTAGATAGCTCGCCCTCTGCCAAAGTAGGCTCCTACTTGGACAGAGTGTTAGTGAGAAGAGCTGACATTGATTTTGTTAGTTGTCCCACGTTCCACTTGATAGCGTGGACTGACCATAAACTCATTAGAGTCAGTCTGCGGTTAGTTAATAGACCTAGTCTAGCCGGCTACTGGAAGTTCAATACCTCCTTATTGGAGATACGGGACTTCCGGGACCGGCTGGAATCCCTAATTCAGCGGGCGTTAGTGGGGGCGGTTACCGGGAATAGGTGGTGGGTTTCTCTTAAACATAGGATTAGAGATTTCGCCACCAAGTACGGTCGACAGCTCAATCTAGATAGGACCGCGGAGGCGAAATCTATAGATGATAGACTTTCCCGGGCGGTGGCTGGGGGGGACTCCCTAGGTGTAGAGCTAGCTAGGAGGGACCTTGAGCGTGAGAGTAGCGAGCGCTACAAGGGATCAGTAGTTAGATCTAGGCTAAAAAGAGTTCTCAACGAAGCTGTGAAATCGAACGCGACTGCGCGTGAAGAAGAAGTGCGAAGGTTCCCCGATCGGTACATCGCATCTGTCAAGACCCCGGACGGGTGTCTGCTGCGATCGGGTCGTGAGATACGTGACGCCTTTCGGGCGCACTTTCGGGATCGCTTTGCCCGCTGCACTGATCTCCCGCTCCGGGAGTTTCGTAGCTATCTCGCCGACTTCCCCCGCCTTGGGGCGGCTGAAGCGGCTAGCTGCGAGGGTGTGGTTACTGAATGCGAAGTCCGTGACGCGTTGAAGCAGGTCGGCCTGAACAAGTCGCCGGGACTAGATGGTTTGCCCTACGAAGTGTACTTGAGGATGTCGCACATGTTTGTGCCTATTCTGACGGATATGTTCAACCATTGGTTCGCCCAGGGAGCCATCCCTGGTAGCGTTACCAAAGGCGTGATCACATTGCTGAAGAAAGGTGGCAGGCATGGTTGGGAGGGTTTAGATGATTACAGGCCCATAACTCTGCTTAACACAGAGTTAAAGATTTTGGCCCGGGTCTTAGCGAATCGTTTACAGCTTGTCATTAGCGATCTGATCGGCCCCGAACAGACCTTTGCTGTGAAGGGAAGATCGATCCAGGACAACCTGCACTTGATTCGCGAGGTCCTAGAGGGGATAAAAGACGACACCGAATCCGCGCTGATCAGTTTAGATCAGTCCAAGGCCTTCGATAGGGTTGACCATCGGTTCTTGGCGTCTGTTTTGGAGACTGCCGGATTCAAACCGGAGTTCCGCAGATGGATTAGCATGATGTACCACAACCCTCAGGCAGTGGTGCAGGTGAACGGAAGGCGTTCGGGGGTGATCGCGATCGAGCGTTCGGTCCGGCAAGGCTGCCCTCTGTCTCCTCTTCTCTATGTCCTCGCGTTGGAGCCCCTCCTGCGCAGGCTTAGGGATGGGGGGACAAGTCCGGCACTGCGCGGTATCCCATTCGTTGGCCGCCTTGCGGCTAGGGTTTCCGCGTTCGCTGATGACGTCACAGTCTTTGTATCCCGCCGCCAGGATATAGAGGCTGTGAAAGAGGCGGTTGTCGAGTATGAGCGGATTGCAGGGGCCAAGGTCAATTTTGACAAAAGCGAAGGTTTGCGGCTTGGTGCTTGGAGGGGTAGCAATACTCTTCCAGGGCCCTTCCGCTGGAGTGACGGACCCATCCGCATCCTTGGGGTGTGGTTTGGGCCCGACCTCCAACTGGAGCGAAATTGGTCGGAAGTACACGCTAAGGTGAATGCTCAGGTGGGAATCTGGCTTTCAAGGAGGTTGTCCTTAAAGGGCAGGGCTGAGGCGTGCGCCGCGTACGTCTTCCCCTTGATCCTTTACCGATTGGCTGTACTTCCTCTGCCTAAGGCACATCGGTTGGCGCTGCAACGATCCCTCTCCAGATTGCTCTGGGGAGGTGCAAGGCCGATGGTCCGTAGGCAGGTCTGTATCCAACGTACTCGCAACGGGGGTCTGGGTATGCCTGATCTGGAGAGCCACTGGCTTGCTGAAAGACTTGCATATCTGGGCCGTGTCTTGACGGGGGACTCAGTGTGGAGACGAAAGGCGAGTCGGACTTTTCCTCGCCTCAACTCAGACCCAAAGGCCGAAGGTCGACGTAGGCCTTTGGGCGAAGCACTGTTTGTCCGCGAGTGCCGAAAGGCCCTTCGTAACCTTCTTGGGTCCAGTGACCTTTCATGGCCTCGGAAGGAGCTGTATCGGGAATTAGTGGTGGGTTCCGCTTCTGATCCTCTCAGCGAGCGGCACGGCTGGACGGCGGAGGAGATCCGCTCTCACTGGAATTGGGCGCCAGGATCGAGCTTCTTGAACAACTCTGAGTTCTCGCTCACCTGGCGACTTGTTCGGAATGCGTTATCCCTTCGCGGCTTGAACTTCAAGGCGGGCCTGGCAGACATGCCTGATTGCCCTCGCTGCGGCAGTGGCTTGGAAGAAACGGCTGAGCACGCCTTCTACTACTGCGAGCGAGTTCGTCCGTTTTGGGATCACGTCGGGGAGTGGACGGCTCGCATCGAACCCAAACAACTCGTGCTGCTCGACGTTGGTTACGTCGTAGACAACGTTCTTCCTCCGTTTCACGGTGAGAAGCGTGTGGTGTTTCTCGCGATCCTAGCTGTAGCCCGAATGGTGATTTGGACGACGCGAAACAAGGGATTGTATGACGATGCAAGCTTTTCTCATCGTGATCTGGTTTTGTATTTTCGGCATCAGCTGAGGGTCAAAATCAGATGCGATAGAAAACGCTTGGATCGCATAACATTCAGCAAAAGGTGGGTGACTGCAGCGAGCCTGGTCGTACGAAAGGGGGCAATGTTGGAGTCATCCTTCCCTCCTCTGCCGGCCCATGGCGTCTATGGTACGGGTCCTTAGGGACCCCACCCTTGGTAAGTAGGATTTTGTTATTTCCCCCTGCAACCTAGTTAGCAGTACGTTGTGAGTCATTGTCCCTGTCACTTAGTTGTTAGCACTCAAGATCTTCCCCACCCCCATTATTTTTGTACCTCAACCTGTATCCCAGTCCGCCTTTTGAAGATCTTGAACATTCATATGTAAAAAATCATTTACCCGCTTCTAAAATCGACCCATGCCGAGCCCGACCCTTTTAATTCTTTTATCCCTGTAGAGTAGGATTCCCGCCCTACCTAGGGTAGGTCCGGCTTGTTTCCGGTATTTTCGACCCGGAAAACAGTCGGCCTCCAATTTTATAGACGGGGGGATGGGAGGGAAACCAAACTGGGGGATTTTTTCCTTGTTTTCGTGTATATATGTTTTTCGGGGTTTTTTCTCCCATTCCCATCATATCCATTGTAAAAAATCATACATTGTAAATAAAATCATGCATCACTTTCGGGTTTTAAGTAGGACTTTTTCATAGAGCAAATGCGGTATTTTGGTGGTTGCTGCGTGCATGGAGATGGACGAGTGATTATATATTGTATTGTTGAATGGGTCGGCGAATGTGGCTAGCTAGGTTCCCCATAGAAAATATAGTTAAAGCATGACCGCTCCCTTCCCCTCCCCCAAAACCACAAGGCCTCGTGCCTTCTTGTATTTACTACAAGGAATAAAAGAATAAGCCTACAATTCAGTAGTGTTATTCTGTTTTTTGGATTGTTAAGTGACGAAAAGTAAGTGCCTTGTTTAAATTTATTGTTAAAAATTATTGTTGACTTTGTTAAACTTGTTACACTTGTTAAATTCGTTGGATTTTTTGGAACGACTTGTTATTGCGTTTGTGCCCCTCCCCAAAACAATCGTTATTTTGTATTGTTTTTGAGGGGGGTCAACTTGAAAGACTCTTTTTCTACTGCAGTTACTGAAAAACCATACGATTTTATTTCTCCCTAGTTGCCTAAAGCAACTATGGGAGAATCAACACCTACTACACAGGAGGATATATTTCTATCCCAAGAAAAACCGGAATGGCCGTCATTGCCTGGTACCTCCGCAGAAAATTTAACGCCGGCGAGTACAATTCCGCCGGCACAAAAAGTGCCGTCAATACCAGTCTCCTGGTCGACGCAGAAAAACAAAAAATTGCCACAAGATTATAAAAAGGACAGGGTTGAAAAGTATGCCCAGTATTTTAAAGGGAATAGAATTCTGCCAATACCTGAACTGGTAGAAGCAGTCCAGCCTAAAACCCTGTCCTTAATTGTCTCAGACATAAAGACCAGGAGACTGGCTGGACTGAAAAAAGACAAATTTGAGGAAATCTTAAAAGCAGCAGGAATCCCAGCGAGATATTTCTGTAGGCGTAGTTTCGCGACATGGGATATCCTGTTGCCATCACAAGAACTGGCCACCAAGCTGGCAACTAACAACAGCATAAATACTAAACAATACCGACTACAGCCAGAATATATGGGCAGAAGACGGATCAAAGTCACCGTGTGCAACGTGCCAATACAACTAAGTGGTGACGTTCTGGCGGCGTTCCTCAGCGACTATGGGGACGTCGAGGAATTTACGACCATGAAGTCACCCAGCGGCACGGCACACGGTGATTACTCATTTACCATGTGCCTTAACAGGGGAGGCTTCCAGGCAATCCCCCACACAGTTGAGTATGAGGACCAAGCCATGTTGGTGGTTGTGGAAGGCCGAAAACCGCAGTGCTGGCATTGTAAACAAATAGGCCACTTTGCGAGGTCATGCCCACAAAAAACCACCAACACAACAGTAACAACAACAACAACGTCAACAGTTCCAACAACAGCAAAGGCCACAATAGCATCCAAGACCCCATTAATATCAGCATCAACAAACAACACACCAGCACCATCAACATCAGCAACAGCAAACAAGCCGGAAAGTGAAATAAATACTCCAGCAGAAGCTGGGAACGACCCCAATAGCAGGGATGAGGAGGGGTGGACCCAGGTAACGCGTGGCAAAAAGTCCCCACCTAAAGCCCCGAAATCACCTCCTGACAAAACCACTGACACAAAGGGCGAACAAAGAAAACCCATGAAAAACCAAAAACCTGAGGAAAAGAAAAAAGAAACCGACTCAAAAATGGAGAAAAGAAAAAAAGAAAAAGTAAATAACAATGAACAACAACAACAACAACAACAACAGGAGGAAATGGATACCTCAACAAACCTGAAAAGAAGGAGGGATAGCGGAGATTCTACCACAGAGGGAGAGGGGGAGAAAAAACAACTTAAAAAGACGACACAACAACAGCGACCAGCCCAAATTATTCCTCCCCCACAACAAACCAAAAATATCCCTGTAGACACAACTAAACTCCCGCTATCCCCAACACCACCTACATTATCACCTGTTTCAACACCCAAAATACTCTCCCGGTCCCATTCAGCAACAAGAAACCCGACACCATCACCATCAACATCTGGCACTGGGCGACGCTCCAAGTCGGCCTCCAGAGAGGTCCAACAAGCTTTAAATTCATTTTATTTTTGTCAGGACATTCTGGAGTCGCCATCACTAGATCGCCAGATCAAATCTCTTCTGAAACCACTTAGAGACTTTAAAAAAATTGATCAAAAAGAAATAACAAATCCATATCTTTTTGAGGGTGCAGCCATGGTGACCACCTTTGTCCGTTCGGCTGGCGGCCGAACTAAGGAGCTCTGGCAATTTATTGGGGAAGCCAGTCGAGCGGACATGAGGCTGGCGGAAATGGGGCACGACTCATTAAATGAAATAGCTGCAAAATGTACGGGCAGGGTCCCGATTTATGTTCATCCCACATTCTATAGGTCCCTAAAGTTGCGGTTTCCTTATGATGTCGGTGGAATTTCCAGGAGCGGCCGAGTTACTCCTGAACTTTGTACCGGTTCCCTGCGTCAGGCCGTCGGCATCCTCACCCCGAAGGATTTCCGGCCCATAGTCGACACTGAGTAAGGTAAGTGGGACTGATGACTCTAAACCTTGCCAGTTTGAATGTGAGGGGATTGAGGGATTCAAGCAAGTGTGCGCGCTTGCTTGGTGAACTCAGGAACCTCGGAGTAGATGTTGCTGCAGTGCAGGAGACTCACTTCACTTGCGGTGCCGACTGTCGGGTGCTGGAAAGCGATTTTAACGTTTTCTCAGCATACGGCAGCGGCACCAGCGCTGGGGTCTCTTTGCTAGTTGGACGCAGCCTTGATGCTGATGTTGACGTTGTTTTTGCAGGTGACGGGGGCCGGCTGGTTGTGGTCGATGTTGCCGTGAAAAGTTTCAAGTTCCGTCTGGTTGCGGTTTATGCGTCCAATATCGCTGCGGAGAGGGTTTCCTTTTTTCGTCGGTTGGCGCCGTTCCTGGACGATACGAAGCGGCTAGTCTTAATGGGTGATTGGAATGCGATCCTTGATCCCAAGATAGATAAGGTCGGACGGGGAGCTAGCAGATTGGGAAGGTGTGAAAGCAGCCTTGTCGGCTTCGTGACTCGTCACGGTCTCGTCGACAGGTTTCGTCTTGATCACCCAGGGCGGGAGATGTGGACGTGGCTAGATAGCTCGCCCTCTGCCAAAGTAGGCTCCTACTTGGACAGAGTGTTAGTGAGAAGAGCTGACATTGATTTTGTTAGTTGTCCCACGTTCCACTTGATAGCGTGGACTGACCATAAACTCATTAGAGTCAGTCTGCGGTTAGTTAATAGACCTAGTCTAGCCGGCTACTGGAAGTTCAATACCTCCTTATTGGAGATACGGGACTTCCGGGACCGGCTGGAATCCCTAATTCAGCGGGCGTTAGTGGGGGCGGTTACCGGGAATAGGTGGTGGGTTTCTCTTAAACATAGGATTAGAGATTTCGCCACCAAGTACGGTCGACAGCTCAATCTAGATAGGACCGCGGAGGCGAAATCTATAGATGATAGACTTTCCCGGGCGGTGGCTGGGGGGGACTCCCTAGGTGTAGAGCTAGCTAGGAGGGACCTTGAGCGTGAGAGTAGCGAGCGCTACAAGGGATCAGTAGTTAGATCTAGGCTAAAAAGAGTTCTCAACGAAGCTGTGAAATCGAACGCGACTGCGCGTGAAGAAGAAGTGCGAAGGTTCCCCGATCGGTACATCGCATCTGTCAAGACCCCGGACGGGTGTCTGCTGCGATCGGGTCGTGAGATACGTGACGCCTTTCGGGCGCACTTTCGGGATCGCTTTGCCCGCTGCACTGATCTCCCGCTCCGGGAGTTTCGTAGCTATCTCGCCGACTTCCCCCGCCTTGGGGCGGCTGAAGCGGCTAGCTGCGAGGGTGTGGTTACTGAATGCGAAGTCCGTGACGCGTTGAAGCAGGTCGGCCTGAACAAGTCGCCGGGACTAGATGGTTTGCCCTACGAAGTGTACTTGAGGATGTCGCACATGTTTGTGCCTATTCTGACGGATATGTTCAACCATTGGTTCGCCCAGGGAGCCATCCCTGGTAGCGTTACCAAAGGCGTGATCACATTGCTGAAGAAAGGTGGCAGGCATGTTTGGGAGGGTTTAGATGATTACAGGCCCATAACTCTGCTTAACACAGAGTTAAAGATTTTGGCCCGGGTCTTAGCGAATCGTTTACAGCTTGTCATTAGCGATCTGATCGGCCCCGAACAGACCTTTGCTGTGAAGGGAAGATCGATCCAGGACAACCTGCACTTGATTCGCGAGGTCCTAGAGGGGATAAAAGACGACACCGAATCCGCGCTGATCAGTTTAGATCAGTCCAAGGCCTTCGATAGGGTTGACCATCGGTTCTTGGCGTCTGTTTTGGAGACTGCCGGATTCAAACCGGAGTTCCGCAGATGGATTAGCATGATGTACCACAACCCTCAGGCAGTGGTGCAGGTGAACGGAAGGCGTTCGGGGGTGATCGCGATCGAGCGTTCGGTCCGGCAAGGCTGCCCTCTGTCTCCTCTTCTCTATGTCCTCGCGTTGGAGCCCCTCCTGCGCAGGCTTAGGGATGGGGGGACAAGTCCGGCACTGCGCGGTATCCCATTCGTTGGCCGCCTTGCGGCTAGGGTTTCCGCGTTCGCTGATGACGTCACAGTCTTTGTATCCCGCCGCCAGGATATAGAGGCTGTGAAAGAGGCGGTTGTCGAGTATGAGCGGATTGCAGGGGCCAAGGTCAATTTTGACAAAAGCGAAGGTTTGCGGCTTGGTGCTTGGAGGGGTAGCAATACTCTTCCAGGGCCCTTCCGCTGGAGTGACGGACCCATCCGCATCCTTGGGGTGTGGTTTGGGCCCGACCTCCAACTGGAGCGAAATTGGTCGGAAGTACACGCTAAGGTGAATGCTCAGGTGGGAATCTGGCTTTCAAGGAGGTTGTCCTTAAAGGGCAGGGCTGAGGCGTGCGCCGCGTACGTCTTCCCCTTGATCCTTTACCGATTGGCTGTACTTCCTCTGCCTAAGGCACATCGGTTGGCACTGCAACGATCCCTCTCCAGATTGCTCTGGGGAGGTGCAAGGCCGATGGTCCGTAGGCAGGTCTGTATCCAACGTACTCGCAACGGGGGTCTGGGTATGCCTGATCTGGAGAGCCACTGGCTTGCTGAAAGACTTGCATATCTGGGCCGTGTCTTGACGGGGGACTCAGTGTGGAGACGAAAGGCGAGTCGGACTTTTCCTCGCCTCAACTCAGACCCAAAGGCCGAAGGTCGACGTAGGCCTTTGGGCGAAGCACTGTTTGTCCGCGAGTGCCGAAAGGCCCTTCGTAACCTTCTTGGGTCCAGTGACCTTTCATGGCCTCGGAAGGAGCTGTATCGGGAATTAGTGGTGGGTTCCGCTTCTGATCCTCTCAGCGAGCGGCACGGCTGGACGGCGGAGGAGATCCGCTCTCACTGGAATTGGGCGCCAGGATCGAGCTTCTTGAACAACTCTGAGTTCTCGCTCACCTGGCGACTTGTTCGGAATGCGTTATCCCTTCGCGGCTTGAACTTCAAGGCGGGCCTGGCAGACATGCCTGATTGCCCTCGCTGCGGCAGTGGCTTGGAAGAAACGGCTGAGCACGCCTTCTACTACTGCGAGCGAGTTCGTCCGTTTTGGGATCACGTCGGGGAGTGGACGGCTCGCATCGAACCCAAACAGCTCGTGCTGCTCGACGTTGGTTACGTCGTAGACAACGTTCTTCCTCCGTTTCACGGTGAGAAGCGTGTGGTGTTTCTCGCGATCCTAGCTGTAGCCCGAATGGTGATTTGGACGACGCGAAACAAGGGATTGTATGAAGATGCAAACTTTTCTCATCGTGATCTGGTTTTGTATTTTCGGCATCAGCTGAGGGTCAAAATCAGATGCGATAGAAAACGCTTGGATCGCATAACATTCAGCAAAAGGTGGGTGACTGCAGCGAGCCTGGTCGTACGAAAGGGGGCAATGTTGGAGTCATCCTTCCCTCCTCTGCCGGCCCATGGCGTCTATGGTACGGGTCCATAGGGACCCCACCCTTGGTAAGTAGGATTTTGTTATTTTCCCCTGCAACCTAGTTAGCAGTACGTTGTGAGTCATTGTCCCTGTCACTTAGTTGTTAGCACTCAAGATCTTCCCCACCCCCATTATTTTTGTACCTCAACCTGTATCCCAGTCCGCCTTTTGAAGATCTTGAACATTCATATGTAAAAAATCATTTACCCGCTTCTAAAATCGACCCATGCCGAGCCCGACCCTTTTAATTCTTTTATCCCTGTAGAGTAGGATTCCCGCCCTACCTAGGGTAGGTCCGGCTTGTTTCCGGTATTTTCGACCCGGAAAACAGTCGGCCTCCAATTTTATAGACGGGGGGATGGGAGGGAAACCAAACGGGGGATTTTTTCCTTGTTTTCGTGTATATATGTTTTTCGGGGTTTTTTCTCCCATTCCCATCATATCCATTGTAAAAAATCATACATTGTAAATAAAATCATGCATCACTTTCGGGTTTTAAGTAGGACTTTTTCATAGAGCAAATGCGGTATTTTGGTGATTGCTGCGTGCATGGAGATGGACGAGTGATTATATATTGTATTGTTGAATGGGTCGGCGAATGTGGCTAGCTAGGTTCCCCATAGAAAATATAGTTAAAGCATGACCGCTCCCTTCCCCTCCCCCAAAACCACAAGGCCTCGTGCCTTCTTGTATTCATTACAAGGAATAAAAGGATAAGCCTCCAATTCAGTAGTGTTATTCTGTTTTTTGGATTGTTAAGTGACGAAAAGTAAGTGCCTTGTTTAAATTTATTGTTAAAAATTATTGTTGACTTTGTTAAACTTGTTACACTTGTTAAATTCGTTGGATTTTTTGGAACGACTTGTTATTGCGTTTGTGCCCCTCCCCAAAACAATCGTTATTTTGTATTGTTTTTGAGGGGGGTCAACTTGAAAGACTCTTTTTCTACTGCAGTTACTGAAAAACCATACGATTTTATTTCTCCCTAGTTGCCTAAAGCAACTATGGGAGAATCAACACCTACTACACAGGAGGATATATTTCTATCCCAAGAAAAACCGGAATGGCCGTCATTGCCTGGTACCTCCGCAGAAAATTTAACGCCGGCGAGTACAATTCCGCCGGCACAAAAAGTGCCGTCAATACCAGTCTCCTGGTCGACGCAGAAAAACAAAAAATTGCCACAAGATTATAAAAAGGACAGGGTTGAAAAGTATGCCCAGTATTTTAAAGGGAATAGAATTCTGCCAATACCTGAACTGGTAGAAGCAGTCCAGCCTAAAACCCTGTCCTTAATTGTCTCAGACATAAAGACCAGGAGACTGGCTGGACTGAAAAAAGACAAATTTGAGGAAATCTTAAAAGCAGCAGGAATCCCAGCGAGATATTTCTGTAGGCGTAGTTTCGCGACATGGGATATCCTGTTGCCATCACAAGAACTGGCCACCAAGCTGGCAACTAACAACAGCATAAATACTAAACAATACCGACTACAGCCAGAATATATGGGCAGAAGACGGATCAAAGTCACCGTGTGCAACGTGCCAATACAACTAAGTGGTGACGTTCTGGCGGCGTTCCTCAGCGACTATGGGGACGTCGAGGAATTTACGACCATGAAGTCACCCAGCGGCACGGCACACGGTGATTACTCATTTACCATGTGCCTTAACAGGGGAGGCTTCCAGGCAATCCCCCACACAGTTGAGTATGAGGACCAAGCCATGTTGGTGGTTGTGGAAGGCCGAAAACCGCAGTGCTGGCATTGTAAACAAATAGGCCACTTTGCGAGGTCATGCCCACAAAAAACCACCAACACAACAGTAACAACAACAACAACGTCAACAGTTCCAACAACAGCAAAGGCCACAATAGCATCCAAGACCCCATTAATATCAGCATCAACAAACAACACACCAGCACCATCAACATCAGCAACAGCAAACAAGCCGGAAAGTGAAATAAATACTCCAGCAGAAGCTGGGAACGACCCCAATAGCAGGGATGAGGAGGGGTGGACCCAGGTAACGCGTGGCAAAAAGTCCCCACCTAAAGCCCCGAAATCACCTCCTGACAAAACCACTGACACAAAGGGCGAACAAAGAAAACCCATGAAAAACCAAAAACCTGAGGAAAAGAAAAAAGAAACCGACACAAAAATGGAGAAAAGAAAAAAAGAAAAAGTAAATAACAATGAACAACAACAACAACAACAACAACAGGAGGAAATGGATACCTCAACAAACCTGAAAAGAAGGAGGGATAGCGGAGATTCTACCACAGAGGGAGAGGGGGAGAAAAAACAACTTAAAAAGACGACACAACAACAGCGACCAGCCCAAATTATTCCTCCCCCACAACAAACCAAAAATATCCCTGTAGACACAACTAAACTCCCGCTATCCCCAACACCACCTACATTATCACCTGTTTCAACACCCAAAATACTCTCCCGGTCCCATTCAGCAACAAGAAACCCGACACCATCACCATCAACATCTGGCACTGGGCGACGCTCCAAGTCGGCCTCCAGAGAGGTCCAACAAGCTTTAAATTCATTTTATTTTTGTCAGGACATTCTGGAGTCGCCATCACTAGATCGCCAGATCAAATCTCTTCTGAAACCACTTAGAGACTTTAAAAAAATTGATCAAAAAGAAATAACAAATCCATATCTTTTTGAGGGTGCAGCCATGGTGACCACCTTTGTCCGTTCGGCTGGCGGCCGAACTAAGGAGCTCTGGCAATTTATTGGGGAAGCCAGTCGAGCGGACATGAGGCTGGCGGAAATGGGGCACGACTCATTAAATGAAATAGCTGCAAAATGTACGGGCAGGGTCCCGATTTATGTTCATCCCACATTCTATAGGTCCCTAAAGTTGCGGTTTCCTTATGATGTCGGTGGAATTTCCAGGAGCGGCCGAGTTACTCCTGAACTTTGTACCGGTTCCCTGCGTCAGGCCGTCGGCATCCTCACCCCGAAGGATTTCCGGCCCATAGTCGACACTGAGTAAGGTAAGTGGGACTGATGACTCTAAACCTTGCCAGTTTGAATGTGAGGGGATTGAGGGATTCAAGCAAGTGTGCGCGCTTGCTTGGTGAACTCAGGAACCTCGGAGTAGATGTTGCTGCAGTGCAGGAGACTCACTTCACTTGCGGTGCCGACTGTCGGGTGCTGGAAAGCGATTTTAACGTTTTCTCAGCATACGGCAGCGGCACCAGCGCTGGGGTCTCTTTGCTAGTTGGACGCAGCCTTGATGCTGATGTTGACGTTGTTTTTGCAGGTGACGGGGGCCGGCTGGTTGTGGTCGATGTTGCCGTGAAAAGTTTCAAGTTCCGTCTGGTTGCGGTTTATGCGTCCAATATCGCTGCGGAGAGGGTTTCCTTTTTTCGTCGGTTGGCGCCGTTCCTGGACGATACGAAGCGGCTAGTCTTAATGGGTGATTGGAATGCGATCCTTGATCCCAAGATAGATAAGGTCGGACGGGGAGCTAGCAGATTGGGAAGGTGTGAAAGCAGCCTTGTCGGCTTCGTGACTCGTCACGGCCTCGTCGACAGGTTTCGTCTTGATCACCCAGGGCGGGAGATGTGGACGTGGCTAGATAGCTCGCCCTCTGCCAAAGTAGGCTCCTACTTGGACAGAGTGTTAGTGAGAAGAGCTGACATTGATTTTGTTAGTTGTCCCACGTTCCACTTGATAGCGTGGACTGACCATAAACTCATTAGAGTCAGTCTGCGGTTAGTTAATAGACCTAGTCTAGCCGGCTACTGGAAGTTCAATACCTCCTTATTGGAGATACGGGACTTCCGGGACCGGCTGGAATCCCTAATTCAGCGGGCGTTAGTGGGGGCGGTTACCGGGAATAGGTGGTGGGTTTCTCTTAAACATAGGATTAGAGATTTCGCCACCAAGTACGGTCGACAGCTCAATCTAGATAGGACCGCGGAGGCGAAATCTATAGATGATAGACTTTCCCGGGCGGTGGCTGGGGGGGACTCCCTAGGTGTAGAGCTAGCTAGGAGGGACCTTGAGCGTGAGAGTAGCGAGCGCTACAAGGGATCAGTAGTTAGATCTAGGCTAAAAAGAGTTCTCAACGAAGCTGTGAAATCGAACGCGACTGCGCGTGAAGAAGAAGTGCGAAGGTTCCCCGATCGGTACATCGCATCTGTCAAGACCCCGGACGGGTGTCTGCTGCGATCGGGTCGTGAGATACGTGACGCCTTTCGGGCGCACTTTCGGGATCGCTTTGCCCGCTGCACTGATCTCCCGCTCCGGGAGTTTCGTAGCTATCTCGCCGACTTCCCCCGCCTTGGGGCGGCTGAAGCGGCTAGCTGCGAGGGTGTGGTTACTGAATGCGAAGTCCGTGACGCGTTGAAGCAGGTCGGCCTGAACAAGTCGCCGGGACTAGATGGTTTGCCCTACGAAGTGTACTTGAGGATGTCGCACATGTTTGTGCCTATTCTGACGGATATGTTCAACCATTGGTTCGCCCAGGGAGCCATCCCTGGTAGCGTTACCAAAGGCGTGATCACATTGCTGAAGAAAGGTGGCAGGCATGGTTGGGAGGGTTTAGATGATTACAGGCCCATAACTCTGCTTAACACAGAGTTAAAGATTTTGGCCCGGGTCTTAGCGAATCGTTTACAGCTTGTCATTAGCGATCTGATCGGCCCCGAACAGACCTTTGCTGTGAAGGGAAGATCGATCCAGGACAACCTGCACTTGATTCGCGAGGTCCTAGAGGGGATAAAAGACGACACCGAATCCGCGCTGATCAGTTTAGATCAGTCCAAGGCCTTCGATAGGGTTGACCATCGGTTCTTGGCGTCTGTTTTGGAGACTGCCGGATTCAAACCGGAGTTCCGCAGATGGATTAGCATGATGTACCACAACCCTCAGGCAGTGGTGCAGGTGAACGGAAGGCGTTCGGGGGTGATCGCGATCGAGCGTTCGGTCCGGCAAGGCTGCCCTCTGTCTCCTCTTCTCTATGTCCTCGCGTTGGAGCCCCTCCTGCGCAGGCTTAGGGATGGGGGGACAAGTCCGGCACTGCGCGGTATCCCATTCGTTGGCCGCCTTGCGGCTAGGGTTTCCGCGTTCGCTGATGACGTCACAGTCTTTGTATCCCGCCGCCAGGATATAGAGGCTGTGAAAGAGGCGGTTGTCGAGTATGAGCGGATTGCAGGGGCCAAGGTCAATTTTGACAAAAGCGAAGGTTTGCGGCTTGGTGCTTGGAGGGGTAGCAATACTCTTCCAGGGCCCTTCCGCTGGAGTGACGGACCCATCCGCATCCTTGGGGTGTGGTTTGGGCCCGACCTCCAACTGGAGCGAAATTGGTCGGAAGTACACGCTAAGGTGAATGCTCAGGTGGGAATCTGGCTTTCAAGGAGGTTGTCCTTAAAGGGCAGGGCTGAGGCGTGCGCCGCGTACGTCTTCCCCTTGATCCTTTACCGATTGGCTGTACTTCCTCTGCCTAAGGCACATCGGTTGGCGCTGCAACGATCCCTCTCCAGATTGCTCTGGGGAGGTGCAAGGCCGATGGTCCGTAGGCAGGTCTGTATCCAACGTACTCGCAACGGGGGTCTGGGTATGCCTGATCTGGAGAGCCACTGGCTTGCTGAAAGACTTGCATATCTGGGCCGTGTCTTGACGGGGGACTCAGTGTGGAGACGAAAGGCGAGTCGGACTTTTCCTCGCCTCAACTCAGACCCAAAGGCCGAAGGTCGACGTAGGCCTTTGGGCGAAGCACTGTTTGTCCGCGAGTGCCGAAAGGCCCTTCGTAACCTTCTTGGGTCCAGTGACCTTTCATGGCCTCGGAAGGAGCTGTATCGGGAATTAGTGGTGGGTTCCGCTTCTGATCCTCTCAGCGAGCGGCACGGCTGGACGGCGGAGGAGATCCGCTCTCACTGGAATTGGGCGCCAGGATCGAGCTTCTTGAACAACTCTGAGTTCTCGCTCACCTGGCGACTTGTTCGGAATGCGTTATCCCTTCGCGGCTTGAACTTCAAGGCGGGCCTGGCAGACATGCCTGATTGCCCTCGCTGCGGCAGTGGCTTGGAAGAAACGGCTGAGCACGCCTTCTACTACTGCGAGCGAGTTCGTCCGTTTTGGGATCACGTCGGGGAGTGGACGGCTCGCATCGAACCCAAACAGCTCGTGCTGCTCGACGTTGGTTACGTCGTAGACAACGTTCTTCCTCCGTTTCACGGTGAGAAGCGTGTGGTGTTTCTCGCGATCCTAGCTGTAGCCCGAATGGTGATTTGGACGACGCGAAACAAGGGATTGTATGACGATGCAAGCTTTTCTCATCGTGATCTGGTTTTGTATTTTCGGCATCAGCTGAGGGTCAAAATCAGATGCGATAGAAAACGCTTGGATCGCATAACATTCAGCAAAAGGTGGGTGACTGCAGCGAGCCTGGTCGTACGAAAGGGGGCAATGTTGGAGTCATCCTTCCCTCCTCTGCCGGCCCATGGCGTCTATGGTACGGGTCCTTAGGGACCCCACCCTTGGTAAGTAGGATTTTGTTATTTCCCCCTGCAACCTAGTTAGCAGTACGTTGTGAGTCATTGTCCCTGTCACTTAGTTGTTAGCACTCAAGATCTTCCCCACCCCCATTATTTTTGTACCTCAACCTGTATCCCAGTCCGCCTTTTGAAGATCTTGAACATTCATATGTAAAAAATCATTTACCCGCTTCTAAAATCGACCCATGCCGAGCCCGACCCTTTTAATTCTTTTATCCCTGTAGAGTAGGATTCCCGCCCTACCTAGGGTAGGTCCGGCTTGTTTCCGGTATTTTCGACCCGGAAAACAGTCGGCCTCCAATTTTATAGACGGGGGGATGGGAGGGAAACCAAACTGGGGGATTTTTTCCTTGTTTTCGTGTATATATGTTTTTCGGGGTTTTTTCTCCCATTCCCATCATATCCATTGTAAAAAATCATACATTGTAAATAAAATCATGCATCACTTTCGGGTTTTAAGTAGGACTTTTTCATAGAGCAAATGCGGTATTTTGGTGGTTGCTGCGTGCATGGAGATGGACGAGTGATTATATATTGTATTGTTGAATGGGTCGGCGAATGTGGCTAGCTAGGTTCCCCATAGAAAATATAGTTAAAGCATGACCGCTCCCTTCCCCTCCCCCAAAACCACAAGGCCTCGTGCCTTCTTGTATTTACTACAAGGAATAAAAGAATAAGCCTACAATTCAGTAGTGTTATTCTGTTTTTTGGATTGTTAAGTGACGAAAAGTAAGTGCCTTGTTTAAATTTATTGTTAAAAATTATTGTTGACTTTGTTAAACTTGTTACACTTGTTAAATTCGTTGGATTTTTTGGAACGACTTGTTATTGCGTTTGTGCCCCTCCCCAAAACAATCGTTATTTTGTATTGTTTTTGAGGGGGGTCAACTTGAAAGACTCTTTTTCTACTGCAGTTACTGAAAAACCATACGATTTTATTTCTCCCTAGTTGCCTAAAGCAACTATGGGAGAATCAACACCTACTACACAGGAGGATATATTTCTATCCCAAGAAAAACCGGAATGGCCGTCATTGCCTGGTACCTCCGCAGAAAATTTAACGCCGGCGAGTACAATTCCGCCGGCACAAAAGTGCCGTCAATACCAGTCTCCTGGTCGACGCAGAAAAACAAAAATTGCCACAAGATTATAAAAAGGACAGGGTTGAAAAGTATGCCCAGTATTTTAAAGGGAATAGAATTCTGCCAATACCTGAACTGGTAGAAGCAGTCCAGCCTAAAACCCTGTCCTTAATTGTCTCAGACATAAAGACCAGGAGACTGGCTGGACTGAAAAAAGACAAATTTGAGGAAATCTTAAAAGCAGCAGGAATCCCAGCGAGATATTTCTGTAGGCGTAGTTTCGCGACATGGGATATCCTGTTGCATCACAAGAACTGGCCACCAAGCTGGCAACTAACAACAGCATAAATACTAAACAATACCGACTACAGCAGAATATATGGCAGAAGACGGATCAAAGTCACCGTGTGCAACGTGCCAATACAACTAAGTGGTGACGTTCTGGCGGCGTTCCTCAGCGACTATGGGGACGTCGAGGAATTTACGACCATGAAGTCACCCAGCGGCACGGCACCACGGTGATTACTCATTTCCATGTGCCTTAACAGGGGAGGCTTCCAGGCAATCCCCCACACAGTTGAGTATGAGGACCAAGCCATGTTGGTGGTTGTGGAAGGCCGAAAACCGCAGTGCTGGCATTGTAAACAAATAGGCCACTTTGCGAG
>OY757918.1:111016818-111086818 GCA_963585895.1 Sepioteuthis lessoniana
GGTTTCGTCTTGATCACCCAGGGCGGGAGATGTGGACGTGGCTAGATAGCTCGCCCTCTGCCAAAGTAGGCTCCTACTTGGACAGAGTGTTAGTGAGAAGAGCTGACATTGATTTTGTTAGTTGTCCCACGTTCCACTTGATAGCGTGGACTGACCATAAACTCATTAGAGTCAGTCTGCGGTTAGTTAATAGACCTAGTCTAGCCGGCTACTGGAAGTTCAATACCTCCTTATTGGAGATACGGGACTTCCGGGACCGGCTGGAATCCCTAATTCAGCGGGCGTTAGTGGGGGCGGTTACCGGGAATAGGTGGTGGGTTTCTCTTAAACATAGGATTAGAGATTTCGCCACCAAGTACGGTCGACAGCTCAATCTAGATAGGACCGCGGAGGCGAAATCTATAGATGATAGACTTTCCCGGGCGGTGGCTGGGGGGGACTCCCTAGGTGTAGAGCTAGCTAGGAGGGACCTTGAGCGTGAGAGTAGCGAGCGCTACAAGGGATCAGTAGTTAGATCTAGGCTAAAAAGAGTTCTCAACGAAGCTGTGAAATCGAACGCGACTGCGCGTGAAGAAGAAGTGCGAAGGTTCCCCGATCGGTACATCGCATCTGTCAAGACCCCGGACGGGTGTCTGCTGCGATCGGGTCGTGAGATACGTGACGCCTTTCGGGCGCACTTTCGGGATCGCTTTGCCCGCTGCACTGATCTCCCGCTCCGGGAGTTTCGTAGCTATCTCGCCGACTTCCCCCGCCTTGGGGCGGCTGAAGCGGCTAGCTGCGAGGGTGTGGTTACTGAATGCGAAGTCCGTGACGCGTTGAAGCAGGTCGGCCTGAACAAGTCGCCGGGACTAGATGGTTTGCCCTACGAAGTGTACTTGAGGATGTCGCACATGTTTGTGCCTATTCTGACGGATATGTTCAACCATTGGTTCGCCCAGGGAGCCATCCCTGGTAGCGTTACCAAAGGCGTGATCACATTGCTGAAGAAAGGTGGCAGGCATGTTTGGGAGGGTTTAGATGATTACAGGCCCATAACTCTGCTTAACACAGAGTTAAAGATTTTGGCCCGGGTCTTAGCGAATCGTTTACAGCTTGTCATTAGCGATCTGATCGGCCCCGAACAGACCTTTGCTGTGAAGGGAAGATCGATCCAGGACAACCTGCACTTGATTCGCGAGGTCCTAGAGGGGATAAAAGACGACACCGAATCCGCGCTGATCAGTTTAGATCAGTCCAAGGCCTTCGATAGGGTTGACCATCGGTTCTTGGCGTCTGTTTTGGAGACTGCCGGATTCAAACCGGAGTTCCGCAGATGGATTAGCATGATGTACCACAACCCTCAGGCAGTGGTGCAGGTGAACGGAAGGCGTTCGGGGGTGATCGCGATCGAGCGTTCGGTCCGGCAAGGCTGCCCTCTGTCTCCTCTTCTCTATGTCCTCGCGTTGGAGCCCCTCCTGCGCAGGCTTAGGGATGGGGGGACAAGTCCGGCACTGCGCGGTATCCCATTCGTTGGCCGCCTTGCGGCTAGGGTTTCCGCGTTCGCTGATGACGTCACAGTCTTTGTATCCCGCCGCCAGGATATAGAGGCTGTGAAAGAGGCGGTTGTCGAGTATGAGCGGATTGCAGGGGCCAAGGTCAATTTTGACAAAAGCGAAGGTTTGCGGCTTGGTGCTTGGAGGGGTAGCAATACTCTTCCAGGGCCCTTCCGCTGGAGTGACGGACCCATCCGCATCCTTGGGGTGTGGTTTGGGCCCGACCTCCAACTGGAGCGAAATTGGTCGGAAGTACACGCTAAGGTGAATGCTCAGGTGGGAATCTGGCTTTCAAGGAGGTTGTCCTTAAAGGGCAGGGCTGAGGCGTGCGCCGCGTACGTCTTCCCCTTGATCCTTTACCGATTGGCTGTACTTCCTCTGCCTAAGGCACATCGGTTGGCACTGCAACGATCCCTCTCCAGATTGCTCTGGGGAGGTGCAAGGCCGATGGTCCGTAGGCAGGTCTGTATCCAACGTACTCGCAACGGGGGTCTGGGTATGCCTGATCTGGAGAGCCACTGGCTTGCTGAAAGACTTGCATATCTGGGCCGTGTCTTGACGGGGGACTCAGTGTGGAGACGAAAGGCGAGTCGGACTTTTC
The DNA here is from genome assembly GCA_963585895.1 of Sepioteuthis lessoniana. Classification (NCBI taxonomy): domain Eukaryota; kingdom Metazoa; phylum Mollusca; class Cephalopoda; order Myopsida; family Loliginidae; genus Sepioteuthis; species Sepioteuthis lessoniana. Next base: position 111,018,952 of record OY757918.1, read on the forward strand.
CTCGCCTCAACTCAGACCCAAAGGCCGAAGGTCGACGTAGGCCTTTGGGCGAAGCACTGTTTGTCCGCGAGTGCCGAAAGGCCCTTCGTAACCTTCTTGGGTCCAGTGACCTTTCATGGCCTCGGAAGGAGCTGTATCGGGAATTAGTGGTGGGTTCCGCTTCTGATCCTCTCAGCGAGCGGCACGGCTGGACGGCGGAGGAGATCCGCTCTCACTGGAATTGGGCGCCAGGATCGAGCTTCTTGAACAACTCTGAGTTCTCGCTCACCTGGCGACTTGTTCGGAATGCGTTATCCCTTCGCGGCTTGAACTTCAAGGCGGGCCTGGCAGACATGCCTGATTGCCCTCGCTGCGGCAGTGGCTTGGAAGAAACGGCTGAGCACGCCTTCTACTACTGCGAGCGAGTTCGTCCGTTTTGGGATCACGTCGGGGAGTGGACGGCTCGCATCGAACCCAAACAGCTCGTGCTGCTCGACGTTGGTTACGTCGTAGACAACGTTCTTCCTCCGTTTCACGGTGAGAAGCGTGTGGTGTTTCTCGCGATCCTAGCTGTAGCCCGAATGGTGATTTGGACGACGCGAAACAAGGGATTGTATGAAGATGCAAACTTTTCTCATCGTGATCTGGTTTTGTATTTTCGGCATCAGCTGAGGGTCAAAATCAGATGCGATAGAAAACGCTTGGATCGCATAACATTCAGCAAAAGGTGGGTGACTGCAGCGAGCCTGGTCGTACGAAAGGGGGCAATGTTGGAGTCATCCTTCCCTCCTCTGCCGGCCCATGGCGTCTATGGTACGGGTCCATAGGGACCCCACCCTTGGTAAGTAGGATTTTGTTATTTTCCCCTGCAACCTAGTTAGCAGTACGTTGTGAGTCATTGTCCCTGTCACTTAGTTGTTAGCACTCAAGATCTTCCCCACCCCCATTATTTTTGTACCTCAACCTGTATCCCAGTCCGCCTTTTGAAGATCTTGAACATTCATATGTAAAAAATCATTTACCCGCTTCTAAAATCGACCCATGCCGAGCCCGACCCTTTTAATTCTTTTATCCCTGTAGAGTAGGATTCCCGCCCTACCTAGGGTAGGTCCGGCTTGTTTCCGGTATTTTCGACCCGGAAAACAGTCGGCCTCCAATTTTATAGACGGGGGGATGGGAGGGAAACCAAACGGGGGATTTTTTCCTTGTTTTCGTGTATATATGTTTTTCGGGGTTTTTTCTCCCATTCCCATCATATCCATTGTAAAAAATCATACATTGTAAATAAAATCATGCATCACTTTCGGGTTTTAAGTAGGACTTTTTCATAGAGCAAATGCGGTATTTTGGTGATTGCTGCGTGCATGGAGATGGACGAGTGATTATATATTGTATTGTTGAATGGGTCGGCGAATGTGGCTAGCTAGGTTCCCCATAGAAAATATAGTTAAAGCATGACCGCTCCCTTCCCCTCCCCCAAAACCACAAGGCCTCGTGCCTTCTTGTATTCATTACAAGGAATAAAAGGATAAGCCTCCAATTCAGTAGTGTTATTCTGTTTTTTGGATTGTTAAGTGACGAAAAGTAAGTGCCTTGTTTAAATTTATTGTTAAAAATTATTGTTGACTTTGTTAAACTTGTTACACTTGTTAAATTCGTTGGATTTTTTGGAACGACTTGTTATTGCGTTTGTGCCCCTCCCCAAAACAATCGTTATTTTGTATTGTTTTTGAGGGGGGTCAACTTGAAAGACTCTTTTTCTACTGCAGTTACTGAAAAACCATACGATTTTATTTCTCCCTAGTTGCCTAAAGCAACTATGGGAGAATCAACACCTACTACACAGGAGGATATATTTCTATCCCAAGAAAAACCGGAATGGCCGTCATTGCCTGGTACCTCCGCAGAAAATTTAACGCCGGCGAGTACAATTCCGCCGGCACAAAAAGTGCCGTCAATACCAGTCTCCTGGTCGACGCAGAAAAACAAAAAATTGCCACAAGATTATAAAAAGGACAGGGTTGAAAAGTATGCCCAGTATTTTAAAGGGAATAGAATTCTGCCAATACCTGAACTGGTAGAAGCAGTCCAGCCTAAAACCCTGTCCTTAATTGTCTCAGACATAAAGACCAGGAGACTGGCTGGACTGAAAAAAGACAAATTTGAGGAAATCTTAAAAGCAGCAGGAATCCCAGCGAGATATTTCTGTAGGCGTAGTTTCGCGACATGGGATATCCTGTTGCCATCACAAGAACTGGCCACCAAGCTGGCAACTAACAACAGCATAAATACTAAACAATACCGACTACAGCCAGAATATATGGGCAGAAGACGGATCAAAGTCACCGTGTGCAACGTGCCAATACAACTAAGTGGTGACGTTCTGGCGGCGTTCCTCAGCGACTATGGGGACGTCGAGGAATTTACGACCATGAAGTCACCCAGCGGCACGGCACACGGTGATTACTCATTTACCATGTGCCTTAACAGGGGAGGCTTCCAGGCAATCCCCCACACAGTTGAGTATGAGGACCAAGCCATGTTGGTGGTTGTGGAAGGCCGAAAACCGCAGTGCTGGCATTGTAAACAAATAGGCCACTTTGCGAGGTCATGCCCACAAAAAACCACCAACACAACAGTAACAACAACAACAACGTCAACAGTTCCAACAACAGCAAAGGCCACAATAGCATCCAAGACCCCATTAATATCAGCATCAACAAACAACACACCAGCACCATCAACATCAGCAACAGCAAACAAGCCGGAAAGTGAAATAAATACTCCAGCAGAAGCTGGGAACGACCCCAATAGCAGGGATGAGGAGGGGTGGACCCAGGTAACGCGTGGCAAAAAGTCCCCACCTAAAGCCCCGAAATCACCTCCTGACAAAACCACTGACACAAAGGGCGAACAAAGAAAACCCATGAAAAACCAAAAACCTGAGGAAAAGAAAAAAGAAACCGACACAAAAATGGAGAAAAGAAAAAAAGAAAAAGTAAATAACAATGAACAACAACAACAACAACAACAACAGGAGGAAATGGATACCTCAACAAACCTGAAAAGAAGGAGGGATAGCGGAGATTCTACCACAGAGGGAGAGGGGGAGAAAAAACAACTTAAAAAGACGACACAACAACAGCGACCAGCCCAAATTATTCCTCCCCCACAACAAACCAAAAATATCCCTGTAGACACAACTAAACTCCCGCTATCCCCAACACCACCTACATTATCACCTGTTTCAACACCCAAAATACTCTCCCGGTCCCATTCAGCAACAAGAAACCCGACACCATCACCATCAACATCTGGCACTGGGCGACGCTCCAAGTCGGCCTCCAGAGAGGTCCAACAAGCTTTAAATTCATTTTATTTTTGTCAGGACATTCTGGAGTCGCCATCACTAGATCGCCAGATCAAATCTCTTCTGAAACCACTTAGAGACTTTAAAAAAATTGATCAAAAAGAAATAACAAATCCATATCTTTTTGAGGGTGCAGCCATGGTGACCACCTTTGTCCGTTCGGCTGGCGGCCGAACTAAGGAGCTCTGGCAATTTATTGGGGAAGCCAGTCGAGCGGACATGAGGCTGGCGGAAATGGGGCACGACTCATTAAATGAAATAGCTGCAAAATGTACGGGCAGGGTCCCGATTTATGTTCATCCCACATTCTATAGGTCCCTAAAGTTGCGGTTTCCTTATGATGTCGGTGGAATTTCCAGGAGCGGCCGAGTTACTCCTGAACTTTGTACCGGTTCCCTGCGTCAGGCCGTCGGCATCCTCACCCCGAAGGATTTCCGGCCCATAGTCGACACTGAGTAAGGTAAGTGGGACTGATGACTCTAAACCTTGCCAGTTTGAATGTGAGGGGATTGAGGGATTCAAGCAAGTGTGCGCGCTTGCTTGGTGAACTCAGGAACCTCGGAGTAGATGTTGCTGCAGTGCAGGAGACTCACTTCACTTGCGGTGCCGACTGTCGGGTGCTGGAAAGCGATTTTAACGTTTTCTCAGCATACGGCAGCGGCACCAGCGCTGGGGTCTCTTTGCTAGTTGGACGCAGCCTTGATGCTGATGTTGACGTTGTTTTTGCAGGTGACGGGGGCCGGCTGGTTGTGGTCGATGTTGCCGTGAAAAGTTTCAAGTTCCGTCTGGTTGCGGTTTATGCGTCCAATATCGCTGCGGAGAGGGTTTCCTTTTTTCGTCGGTTGGCGCCGTTCCTGGACGATACGAAGCGGCTAGTCTTAATGGGTGATTGGAATGCGATCCTTGATCCCAAGATAGATAAGGTCGGACGGGGAGCTAGCAGATTGGGAAGGTGTGAAAGCAGCCTTGTCGGCTTCGTGACTCGTCACGGCCTCGTCGACAGGTTTCGTCTTGATCACCCAGGGCGGGAGATGTGGACGTGGCTAGATAGCTCGCCCTCTGCCAAAGTAGGCTCCTACTTGGACAGAGTGTTAGTGAGAAGAGCTGACATTGATTTTGTTAGTTGTCCCACGTTCCACTTGATAGCGTGGACTGACCATAAACTCATTAGAGTCAGTCTGCGGTTAGTTAATAGACCTAGTCTAGCCGGCTACTGGAAGTTCAATACCTCCTTATTGGAGATACGGGACTTCCGGGACCGGCTGGAATCCCTAATTCAGCGGGCGTTAGTGGGGGCGGTTACCGGGAATAGGTGGTGGGTTTCTCTTAAACATAGGATTAGAGATTTCGCCACCAAGTACGGTCGACAGCTCAATCTAGATAGGACCGCGGAGGCGAAATCTATAGATGATAGACTTTCCCGGGCGGTGGCTGGGGGGGACTCCCTAGGTGTAGAGCTAGCTAGGAGGGACCTTGAGCGTGAGAGTAGCGAGCGCTACAAGGGATCAGTAGTTAGATCTAGGCTAAAAAGAGTTCTCAACGAAGCTGTGAAATCGAACGCGACTGCGCGTGAAGAAGAAGTGCGAAGGTTCCCCGATCGGTACATCGCATCTGTCAAGACCCCGGACGGGTGTCTGCTGCGATCGGGTCGTGAGATACGTGACGCCTTTCGGGCGCACTTTCGGGATCGCTTTGCCCGCTGCACTGATCTCCCGCTCCGGGAGTTTCGTAGCTATCTCGCCGACTTCCCCCGCCTTGGGGCGGCTGAAGCGGCTAGCTGCGAGGGTGTGGTTACTGAATGCGAAGTCCGTGACGCGTTGAAGCAGGTCGGCCTGAACAAGTCGCCGGGACTAGATGGTTTGCCCTACGAAGTGTACTTGAGGATGTCGCACATGTTTGTGCCTATTCTGACGGATATGTTCAACCATTGGTTCGCCCAGGGAGCCATCCCTGGTAGCGTTACCAAAGGCGTGATCACATTGCTGAAGAAAGGTGGCAGGCATGGTTGGGAGGGTTTAGATGATTACAGGCCCATAACTCTGCTTAACACAGAGTTAAAGATTTTGGCCCGGGTCTTAGCGAATCGTTTACAGCTTGTCATTAGCGATCTGATCGGCCCCGAACAGACCTTTGCTGTGAAGGGAAGATCGATCCAGGACAACCTGCACTTGATTCGCGAGGTCCTAGAGGGGATAAAAGACGACACCGAATCCGCGCTGATCAGTTTAGATCAGTCCAAGGCCTTCGATAGGGTTGACCATCGGTTCTTGGCGTCTGTTTTGGAGACTGCCGGATTCAAACCGGAGTTCCGCAGATGGATTAGCATGATGTACCACAACCCTCAGGCAGTGGTGCAGGTGAACGGAAGGCGTTCGGGGGTGATCGCGATCGAGCGTTCGGTCCGGCAAGGCTGCCCTCTGTCTCCTCTTCTCTATGTCCTCGCGTTGGAGCCCCTCCTGCGCAGGCTTAGGGATGGGGGGACAAGTCCGGCACTGCGCGGTATCCCATTCGTTGGCCGCCTTGCGGCTAGGGTTTCCGCGTTCGCTGATGACGTCACAGTCTTTGTATCCCGCCGCCAGGATATAGAGGCTGTGAAAGAGGCGGTTGTCGAGTATGAGCGGATTGCAGGGGCCAAGGTCAATTTTGACAAAAGCGAAGGTTTGCGGCTTGGTGCTTGGAGGGGTAGCAATACTCTTCCAGGGCCCTTCCGCTGGAGTGACGGACCCATCCGCATCCTTGGGGTGTGGTTTGGGCCCGACCTCCAACTGGAGCGAAATTGGTCGGAAGTACACGCTAAGGTGAATGCTCAGGTGGGAATCTGGCTTTCAAGGAGGTTGTCCTTAAAGGGCAGGGCTGAGGCGTGCGCCGCGTACGTCTTCCCCTTGATCCTTTACCGATTGGCTGTACTTCCTCTGCCTAAGGCACATCGGTTGGCGCTGCAACGATCCCTCTCCAGATTGCTCTGGGGAGGTGCAAGGCCGATGGTCCGTAGGCAGGTCTGTATCCAACGTACTCGCAACGGGGGTCTGGGTATGCCTGATCTGGAGAGCCACTGGCTTGCTGAAAGACTTGCATATCTGGGCCGTGTCTTGACGGGGGACTCAGTGTGGAGACGAAAGGCGAGTCGGACTTTTCCTCGCCTCAACTCAGACCCAAAGGCCGAAGGTCGACGTAGGCCTTTGGGCGAAGCACTGTTTGTCCGCGAGTGCCGAAAGGCCCTTCGTAACCTTCTTGGGTCCAGTGACCTTTCATGGCCTCGGAAGGAGCTGTATCGGGAATTAGTGGTGGGTTCCGCTTCTGATCCTCTCAGCGAGCGGCACGGCTGGACGGCGGAGGAGATCCGCTCTCACTGGAATTGGGCGCCAGGATCGAGCTTCTTGAACAACTCTGAGTTCTCGCTCACCTGGCGACTTGTTCGGAATGCGTTATCCCTTCGCGGCTTGAACTTCAAGGCGGGCCTGGCAGACATGCCTGATTGCCCTCGCTGCGGCAGTGGCTTGGAAGAAACGGCTGAGCACGCCTTCTACTACTGCGAGCGAGTTCGTCCGTTTTGGGATCACGTCGGGGAGTGGACGGCTCGCATCGAACCCAAACAGCTCGTGCTGCTCGACGTTGGTTACGTCGTAGACAACGTTCTTCCTCCGTTTCACGGTGAGAAGCGTGTGGTGTTTCTCGCGATCCTAGCTGTAGCCCGAATGGTGATTTGGACGACGCGAAACAAGGGATTGTATGACGATGCAAGCTTTTCTCATCGTGATCTGGTTTTGTATTTTCGGCATCAGCTGAGGGTCAAAATCAGATGCGATAGAAAACGCTTGGATCGCATAACATTCAGCAAAAGGTGGGTGACTGCAGCGAGCCTGGTCGTACGAAAGGGGGCAATGTTGGAGTCATCCTTCCCTCCTCTGCCGGCCCATGGCGTCTATGGTACGGGTCCTTAGGGACCCCACCCTTGGTAAGTAGGATTTTGTTATTTCCCCCTGCAACCTAGTTAGCAGTACGTTGTGAGTCATTGTCCCTGTCACTTAGTTGTTAGCACTCAAGATCTTCCCCACCCCCATTATTTTTGTACCTCAACCTGTATCCCAGTCCGCCTTTTGAAGATCTTGAACATTCATATGTAAAAAATCATTTACCCGCTTCTAAAATCGACCCATGCCGAGCCCGACCCTTTTAATTCTTTTATCCCTGTAGAGTAGGATTCCCGCCCTACCTAGGGTAGGTCCGGCTTGTTTCCGGTATTTTCGACCCGGAAAACAGTCGGCCTCCAATTTTATAGACGGGGGGATGGGAGGGAAACCAAACTGGGGGATTTTTTCCTTGTTTTCGTGTATATATGTTTTTCGGGGTTTTTTCTCCCATTCCCATCATATCCATTGTAAAAAATCATACATTGTAAATAAAATCATGCATCACTTTCGGGTTTTAAGTAGGACTTTTTCATAGAGCAAATGCGGTATTTTGGTGGTTGCTGCGTGCATGGAGATGGACGAGTGATTATATATTGTATTGTTGAATGGGTCGGCGAATGTGGCTAGCTAGGTTCCCCATAGAAAATATAGTTAAAGCATGACCGCTCCCTTCCCCTCCCCCAAAACCACAAGGCCTCGTGCCTTCTTGTATTTACTACAAGGAATAAAAGAATAAGCCTACAATTCAGTAGTGTTATTCTGTTTTTTGGATTGTTAAGTGACGAAAAGTAAGTGCCTTGTTTAAATTTATTGTTAAAAATTATTGTTGACTTTGTTAAACTTGTTACACTTGTTAAATTCGTTGGATTTTTTGGAACGACTTGTTATTGCGTTTGTGCCCCTCCCCAAAACAATCGTTATTTTGTATTGTTTTTGAGGGGGGTCAACTTGAAAGACTCTTTTTCTACTGCAGTTACTGAAAAACCATACGATTTTATTTCTCCCTAGTTGCCTAAAGCAACTATGGGAGAATCAACACCTACTACACAGGAGGATATATTTCTATCCCAAGAAAAACCGGAATGGCCGTCATTGCCTGGTACCTCCGCAGAAAATTTAACGCCGGCGAGTACAATTCCGCCGGCACAAAAAGTGCCGTCAATACCAGTCTCCTGGTCGACGCAGAAAAACAAAAAATTGCCACAAGATTATAAAAAGGACAGGGTTGAAAAGTATGCCCAGTATTTTAAAGGGAATAGAATTCTGCCAATACCTGAACTGGTAGAAGCAGTCCAGCCTAAAACCCTGTCCTTAATTGTCTCAGACATAAAGACCAGGAGACTGGCTGGACTGAAAAAAGACAAATTTGAGGAAATCTTAAAAGCAGCAGGAATCCCAGCGAGATATTTCTGTAGGCGTAGTTTCGCGACATGGGATATCCTGTTGCCATCACAAGAACTGGCCACCAAGCTGGCAACTAACAACAGCATAAATACTAAACAATACCGACTACAGCCAGAATATATGGGCAGAAGACGGATCAAAGTCACCGTGTGCAACGTGCCAATACAACTAAGTGGTGACGTTCTGGCGGCGTTCCTCAGCGACTATGGGGACGTCGAGGAATTTACGACCATGAAGTCACCCAGCGGCACGGCACACGGTGATTACTCATTTACCATGTGCCTTAACAGGGGAGGCTTCCAGGCAATCCCCCACACAGTTGAGTATGAGGACCAAGCCATGTTGGTGGTTGTGGAAGGCCGAAAACCGCAGTGCTGGCATTGTAAACAAATAGGCCACTTTGCGAGGTCATGCCCACAAAAAACCACCAACACAACAGTAACAACAACAACAACGTCAACAGTTCCAACAACAGCAAAGGCCACAATAGCATCCAAGACCCCATTAATATCAGCATCAACAAACAACACACCAGCACCATCAACATCAGCAACAGCAAACAAGCCGGAAAGTGAAATAAATACTCCAGCAGAAGCTGGGAACGACCCCAATAGCAGGGATGAGGAGGGGTGGACCCAGGTAACGCGTGGCAAAAAGTCCCCACCTAAAGCCCCGAAATCACCTCCTGACAAAACCACTGACACAAAGGGCGAACAAAGAAAACCCATGAAAAACCAAAAACCTGAGGAAAAGAAAAAAGAAACCGACTCAAAAATGGAGAAAAGAAAAAAAGAAAAAGTAAATAACAATGAACAACAACAACAACAACAACAACAGGAGGAAATGGATACCTCAACAAACCTGAAAAGAAGGAGGGATAGCGGAGATTCTACCACAGAGGGAGAGGGGGAGAAAAAACAACTTAAAAAGACGACACAACAACAGCGACCAGCCCAAATTATTCCTCCCCCACAACAAACCAAAAATATCCCTGTAGACACAACTAAACTCCCGCTATCCCCAACACCACCTACATTATCACCTGTTTCAACACCCAAAATACTCTCCCGGTCCCATTCAGCAACAAGAAACCCGACACCATCACCATCAACATCTGGCACTGGGCGACGCTCCAAGTCGGCCTCCAGAGAGGTCCAACAAGCTTTAAATTCATTTTATTTTTGTCAGGACATTCTGGAGTCGCCATCACTAGATCGCCAGATCAAATCTCTTCTGAAACCACTTAGAGACTTTAAAAAAATTGATCAAAAAGAAATAACAAATCCATATCTTTTTGAGGGTGCAGCCATGGTGACCACCTTTGTCCGTTCGGCTGGCGGCCGAACTAAGGAGCTCTGGCAATTTATTGGGGAAGCCAGTCGAGCGGACATGAGGCTGGCGGAAATGGGGCACGACTCATTAAATGAAATAGCTGCAAAATGTACGGGCAGGGTCCCGATTTATGTTCATCCCACATTCTATAGGTCCCTAAAGTTGCGGTTTCCTTATGATGTCGGTGGAATTTCCAGGAGCGGCCGAGTTACTCCTGAACTTTGTACCGGTTCCCTGCGTCAGGCCGTCGGCATCCTCACCCCGAAGGATTTCCGGCCCATAGTCGACACTGAGTAAGGTAAGTGGGACTGATGACTCTAAACCTTGCCAGTTTGAATGTGAGGGGATTGAGGGATTCAAGCAAGTGTGCGCGCTTGCTTGGTGAACTCAGGAACCTCGGAGTAGATGTTGCTGCAGTGCAGGAGACTCACTTCACTTGCGGTGCCGACTGTCGGGTGCTGGAAAGCGATTTTAACGTTTTCTCAGCATACGGCAGCGGCACCAGCGCTGGGGTCTCTTTGCTAGTTGGACGCAGCCTTGATGCTGATGTTGACGTTGTTTTTGCAGGTGACGGGGGCCGGCTGGTTGTGGTCGATGTTGCCGTGAAAAGTTTCAAGTTCCGTCTGGTTGCGGTTTATGCGTCCAATATCGCTGCGGAGAGGGTTTCCTTTTTTCGTCGGTTGGCGCCGTTCCTGGACGATACGAAGCGGCTAGTCTTAATGGGTGATTGGAATGCGATCCTTGATCCCAAGATAGATAAGGTCGGACGGGGAGCTAGCAGATTGGGAAGGTGTGAAAGCAGCCTTGTCGGCTTCGTGACTCGTCACGGTCTCGTCGACAGGTTTCGTCTTGATCACCCAGGGCGGGAGATGTGGACGTGGCTAGATAGCTCGCCCTCTGCCAAAGTAGGCTCCTACTTGGACAGAGTGTTAGTGAGAAGAGCTGACATTGATTTTGTTAGTTGTCCCACGTTCCACTTGATAGCGTGGACTGACCATAAACTCATTAGAGTCAGTCTGCGGTTAGTTAATAGACCTAGTCTAGCCGGCTACTGGAAGTTCAATACCTCCTTATTGGAGATACGGGACTTCCGGGACCGGCTGGAATCCCTAATTCAGCGGGCGTTAGTGGGGGCGGTTACCGGGAATAGGTGGTGGGTTTCTCTTAAACATAGGATTAGAGATTTCGCCACCAAGTACGGTCGACAGCTCAATCTAGATAGGACCGCGGAGGCGAAATCTATAGATGATAGACTTTCCCGGGCGGTGGCTGGGGGGGACTCCCTAGGTGTAGAGCTAGCTAGGAGGGACCTTGAGCGTGAGAGTAGCGAGCGCTACAAGGGATCAGTAGTTAGATCTAGGCTAAAAAGAGTTCTCAACGAAGCTGTGAAATCGAACGCGACTGCGCGTGAAGAAGAAGTGCGAAGGTTCCCCGATCGGTACATCGCATCTGTCAAGACCCCGGACGGGTGTCTGCTGCGATCGGGTCGTGAGATACGTGACGCCTTTCGGGCGCACTTTCGGGATCGCTTTGCCCGCTGCACTGATCTCCCGCTCCGGGAGTTTCGTAGCTATCTCGCCGACTTCCCCCGCCTTGGGGCGGCTGAAGCGGCTAGCTGCGAGGGTGTGGTTACTGAATGCGAAGTCCGTGACGCGTTGAAGCAGGTCGGCCTGAACAAGTCGCCGGGACTAGATGGTTTGCCCTACGAAGTGTACTTGAGGATGTCGCACATGTTTGTGCCTATTCTGACGGATATGTTCAACCATTGGTTCGCCCAGGGAGCCATCCCTGGTAGCGTTACCAAAGGCGTGATCACATTGCTGAAGAAAGGTGGCAGGCATGTTTGGGAGGGTTTAGATGATTACAGGCCCATAACTCTGCTTAACACAGAGTTAAAGATTTTGGCCCGGGTCTTAGCGAATCGTTTACAGCTTGTCATTAGCGATCTGATCGGCCCCGAACAGACCTTTGCTGTGAAGGGAAGATCGATCCGGGACAACCTGCACTTGATTCGCGAGGTCCTAGAGGGGATAAAAGACGACACCGAATCCGCGCTGATCAGTTTAGATCAGTCCAAGGCCTTCGATAGGGTTGACCATCGGTTCTTGGCGTCTGTTTTGGAGACTGCCGGATTCAAACCGGAGTTCCGCAGATGGATTAGCATGATGTACCACAACCCTCAGGCAGTGGTGCAGGTGAACGGAAGGCGTTCGGGGGTGATCGCGATCGAGCGTTCGGTCCGGCAAGGCTGCCCTCTGTCTCCTCTTCTCTATGTCCTCGCGTTGGAGCCCCTCCTGCGCAGGCTTAGGGATGGGGGGACAAGTCCGGCACTGCGCGGTATCCCATTCGTTGGCCGCCTTGCGGCTAGGGTTTCCGCGTTCGCTGATGACGTCACAGTCTTTGTATCCCGCCGCCAGGATATAGAGGCTGTGAAAGAGGCGGTTGGCGAGTATGAGCGGATTGCAGGGGCCAAGGTCAATTTTGACAAAAGCGAAGGTTTGCGGCTTGGTGCTTGGAGGGGTAGCAATACTCTTCCAGGGCCCTTCCGCTGGAGTGACGGACCCATCCGCATCCTTGGGGTGTGGTTTGGGCCCGACCTCCAACTGGAGCGAAATTGGTCGGAAGTACACGCTAAGGTGAATGCTCAGGTGGGAATCTGGCTTTCAAGGAGGTTGTCCTTAAAGGGCAGGGCTGAGGCGTGCGCCGCGTACGTCTTCCCCTTGATCCTTTACCGATTGGCTGTACTTCCTCTGCCTAAGGCACATCGGTTGGCACTGCAACGATCCCTCTCCAGATTGCTCTGGGGAGGTGCAAGGCCGATGGTCCGTAGGCAGGTCTGTATCCAACGTACTCGCAACGGGGGTCTGGGTATGCCTGATCTGGAGAGCCACTGGCTTGCTGAAAGACTTGCATATCTGGGCCGTGTCTTGACGGGGGACTCAGTGTGGAGACGAAAGGCGAGTCGGACTTTTCCTCGCCTCAACTCAGACCCAAAGGCCGAAGGTCGACGTAGGCCTTTGGGCGAAGCACTGTTTGTCCGCGAGTGCCGAAAGGCCCTTCGTAACCTTCTTGGGTCCAGTGACCTTTCATGGCCTCGGAAGGAGCTGTATCGGGAATTAGTGGTGGGTTCCGCTTCTGATCCTCTCAGCGAGCGGCACGGCTGGACGGCGGAGGAGATCCGCTCTCACTGGAATTGGGCGCCAGGATCGAGCTTCTTGAACAACTCTGAGTTCTCGCTCACCTGGCGACTTGTTCGGAATGCGTTATCCCTTCGCGGCTTGAACTTCAAGGCGGGCCTGGCAGACATGCCTGATTGCCCTCGCTGCGGCAGTGGCTTGGAAGAAACGGCTGAGCACGCCTTCTACTACTGCGAGCGAGTTCGTCCGTTTTGGGATCACGTCGGGGAGTGGACGGCTCGCATCGAACCCAAACAGCTCGTGCTGCTCGACGTTGGTTACGTCGTAGACAACGTTCTTCCTCCGTTTCACGGTGAGAAGCGTGTGGTGTTTCTCGCGATCCTAGCTGTAGCCCGAATGGTGATTTGGACGACGCGAAACAAGGGATTGTATGACGATGCAAGCTTTTCTCATCGTGATCTGGTTTTGTATTTTCGGCATCAGCTGAGGGTCAAAATCAGATGCGATAGAAAACGCTTGGATCGCATAACATTCAGCAAAAGGTGGGTGACTGCAGCGAGCCTGGTCGTACGAAAGGGGGCAATGTTGGAGTCATCCTTCCCTCCTCTGCCGGCCCATGGCGTCTATGGTACGGGTCCTTAGGGACCCCACCCTTGGTAAGTAGGATTTTGTTATTTTCCCCTGCAACCTAGTTAGCAGTACGTTGTGAGTCATTGTCCCTGTCACTTAGTTGTTAGCACTCAAGATCTTCCCCACCCCCATTATTTTTGTACCTCAACCTGTATCCCAGTCCGCCTTTTGAAGATCTTGAACATTCATATGTAAAAAATCATTTACCCGCTTCTAAAATCGACCCATGCCGAGCCCGACCCTTTTAATTCTTTTATCCCTGTAGAGTAGGATTCCCGCCCTACCTAGGGTAGGTCCGGCTTGTTTCCGGTATTTTCGACCCGGAAAACAGTCGGCCTCCAATTTTATAGACGGGGGGATGGGAGGGAAACCAAACGGGGGATTTTTTTCCTTGTTTTCGTGTATATATGTTTTTCGGGGTTTTTTCTCCCATTCCCATCATATCCATTGTAAAAAATCATACATTGTAAATAAAATCATGCATCACTTTCGGGTTTTAAGTAGGACTTTTTCATAGAGCAAATGCGGTATTTTGGTGGTTGCTGCGTGCATGGAGATGGACGAGTGATTATATATTGTATTGTTGAATGGGTCGGCGAATGTGGCTAGCTAGGTTCCCCATAGAAAATATAGTTAAAGCATGACCGCTCCCTTCCCCTCCCCCAAAACCACAAGGCCTCGTGCCTTCTTGTATTTACTACAAGGAATAAAAGAATAAGCCCACTTCGTAATTTTTTGGATTGCGTTTATTTTCTCTATCGAAAAGTAAGTTACTGTTGAAAATTGTTATTTGTTATCTGTAAATTTTATATTATTGTTATTGCTTTGTGACCCTCCTCAAACAATTGTTACTGTTGTTTGTTTGGGAGGAGGGTCAAACCTCGACTCGAATTGTTGTTTTAACTCTTTTTTAAAAAAAAAACACCACCATTTTTCATACCGGATTTTTCATTGTTTTTCATCGTTCTTGATCTCAACCACATCATTCGGATTCATCTCCTCCTAGCTGTGTTTCACAGCCATGGAGGAGGCTAACTCACCCGAGGACATATTTATAACGAGACCCTCCCCAATGCCGGAAGAAGCACCTTTTGACTTGTCGTCATCTGCAAGTACTATTCCACCGGCCCAGAAACCAAAAGAAACAACAGTCTCTTGGTCGTCACACTGTGTGAACCAAAAAACCCCCAGTGACTACGCAAGAGACAGGGCAGAAAAATATGCCAACTATTTTAAGGAAGGCGAAATACTTCCTATACCGGAACTTGTGAAAGAAGTTGAACCAAAGACCCTGTCCTTCGTAGTCACTGATCTTAAGACCAAGAGACTAGCAGGACTTAAAAAAGAGACTTTCGAAGACTTACTAAAAAGCGCAAACATCCCAGGGAAGTATTTCTGCCGCAGGAGCTTCGCAACCTGGGATGTTTTACTCCCTTCAGAGGAAGTAGCCAAGAAACTGGCCGGTGGTAACATTACAACACGCTTCTTCCGGCTTCAACCTGAATATCGAGGCAAGCGAAGAATAAGGGTCACCGTATGTAATGTCTCAATGCAATTGAGTGGGGACGTTCTCGCCGCCTACTTAAGCATATATGGCGGCGTTGAACAAGTTTCCCAAATAACATCAACACGAGGAACTGCATACGGTGATTATGTCTTCATCATGTGCCTCGATAGGGGAGGGTTTAACAACGTACCTCATAAAATAAAATACCGAGATCAAACGATGACGGTGGTCGTTGAGGGCAGGAAACCCTTATGTTGGGCGTGTAACAAAATCGGACATTTTTCTAAAAACTGCCCTCAAAAAACAACGACCACCGCAACAACGACTACTACCACTACTACTGCTTCAGAGATCATAACAACCAAGACACCCACCAAAAACATCGAAAATCATCAAGAAAACCCCAACAAAAAAGACGAGGAGGGGTGGACTCAAGTGACAAGAAAAAAAGGGGGGAAAAAAACTCCCATAAAAAAGTCAATAGCACCTACAGAAAACAAAACTAACCAAACAACTACCACAAAAGACTCAACAACTGTAATCATTGCTACTCCTACTGATACTACTACTAAAACACAATCATCAACATCGACCACTACAACAGAACAATCATCAACACCAATAGAACCCATGGACATGAGCATCAACTTAAAAAGAAGAAGGAATAGCGAAGACTCGCCAACAAAAGAGGGGGAAAAAAGAAATCCCAAAAAAACAACACAACAACAAACACCCTCCCTACCTCAACCTAAGGGGGAGGGGAAAAAGAAAATATCAAAGTCACCAGCCACAAATGAGCGACCAGCTCAAATAATTCCTCCCCTCCCACAAATACAAAAAACCACTCCAATAAACCCAATTGAAATTCCACTACCCCCCTCACTTTCTCCAATCACAACCCCGAAAATTTTCACACGATCACAGTCAGTGACACGACTCTCACCTGATCCACAAACAGCATCAACATCATCATCAGGTCAAAAACCAAGAGCACGCTCGGCTTCAACAGAAGCCCGCCATGCAATGACAGCTTTTATCTTCTGCGAAGACATTTTAGAAAACCCAAATCATGACCACATTTTAAAAACCTCATTAAAGCCATTGCGCTCATTTAAAAAAATAAACAACAAAGACATCACTAACCCCTACATATTCAAGGACGCTCCAATGTTGACCACATTCGTCCGTACGGCTGGCAATCGGACTAAAGAACTATGGAACTTTATTGACGAAGCCAGCCGGGCGGACGTAATGTTGGCCAACACAAAAAATGCAATGCTAAAAAAAATGCTTCCTTTTTGTTCGGGCAGGGTCCCGATTTTAGTTCACCCATCATTTTATAGGTCCCTAAAGCTGAGGTACCCTATGGATGTCGGGGGAATTACCAGGGACGACCGAGTTAGCACTGAGCTCGGCACCGGTTCCCTGCGTCAGGCCGTCGGCATCCTCACCCCGAAGGATTTCCGGCCCATAGTCGACACTGAGTAAGGTAAGTGGGACTGATGACTCTAAACCTTGCCAGTTTGAATGTGAGGGGATTGAGGGATTCAAGCAAGTGTGCGCGCTTGCTTGGTGAACTCAGGAACCTCGGAGTAGATGTTGCTGCAGTGCAGGAGACTCACTTCACTTGCGGTGCCGACTGTCGGGTGCTGGAAAGCGATTTTAACGTTTTCTCAGCATACGGCAGCGGCACCAGCGCTGGGGTCTCTTTGCTAGTTGGACGCAGCCTTGATGCTGATGTTGACGTTGTTTTTGCAGGTGACGGGGGCCGGCTGGTTGTGGTCGATGTTGCCGTGAAAAGTTTCAAGTTCCGTCTGGTTGCGGTTTATGCGTCCAATATCGCTGCGGAGAGGGTTTCCTTTTTTCGTCGGTTGGCGCCGTTCCTGGACGATACGAAGCGGCTAGTCTTAATGGGTGATTGGAATGCGATCCTTGATCCCAAGATAGATAAGGTCGGACGGGGAGCTAGCAGATTGGGAAGGTGTGAAAGCAGCCTTGTCGGCTTCGTGACTCGTCACGGTCTCGTCGACAGGTTTCGTCTTGATCACCCAGGGCGGGAGATGTGGACGTGGCTAGATAGCTCGCCCTCTGCCAAAGTAGGCTCCTACTTGGACAGAGTGTTAGTGAGAAGAGCTGACATTGATTTTGTTAGTTGTCCCACGTTCCACTTGATAGCGTGGACTGACCATAAACTCATTAGAGTCAGTCTGCGGTTAGTTAATAGACCTAGTCTAGCCGGCTACTGGAAGTTCAATACCTCCTTATTGGAGATACGGGACTTCCGGGACCGGCTGGAATCCCTAATTCAGCGGGCGTTAGTGGGGGCGGTTACCGGGAATAGGTGGTGGGTTTCTCTTAAACATAGGATTAGAGATTTCGCCACCAAGTACGGTCGACAGCTCAATCTAGATAGGACCGCGGAGGCGAAATCTATAGATGATAGACTTTCCCGGGCGGTGGCTGGGGGGGACTCCCTAGGTGTAGAGCTAGCTAGGAGGGACCTTGAGCGTGAGAGTAGCGAGCGCTACAAGGGATCAGTAGTTAGATCTAGGCTAAAAAGAGTTCTCAACGAAGCTGTGAAATCGAACGCGACTGCGCGTGAAGAAGAAGTGCGAAGGTTCCCCGATCGGTACATCGCATCTGTCAAGACCCCGGACGGGTGTCTGCTGCGATCGGGTCGTGAGATACGTGACGCCTTTCGGGCGCACTTTCGGGATCGCTTTGCCCGCTGCACTGATCTCCCGCTCCGGGAGTTTCGTAGCTATCTCGCCGACTTCCCCCGCCTTGGGGCGGCTGAAGCGGCTAGCTGCGAGGGTGTGGTTACTGAATGCGAAGTCCGTGACGCGTTGAAGCAGGTCGGCCTGAACAAGTCGCCGGGACTAGATGGTTTGCCCTACGAAGTGTACTTGAGGATGTCGCACATGTTTGTGCCTATTCTGACGGATATGTTCAACCATTGGTTCGCCCAGGGAGCCATCCCTGGTAGCGTTACCAAAGGCGTGATCACATTGCTGAAGAAAGGTGGCAGGCATGTTTGGGAGGGTTTAGATGATTACAGGCCCATAACTCTGCTTAACACAGAGTTAAAGATTTTGGCCCGGGTCTTAGCGAATCGTTTACAGCTTGTCATTAGCGATCTGATCGGCCCCGAACAGACCTTTGCTGTGAAGGGAAGATCGATCCAGGACAACCTGCACTTGATTCGCGAGGTCCTAGAGGGGATAAAAGACGACACCGAATCCGCGCTGATCAGTTTAGATCAGTCCAAGGCCTTCGATAGGGTTGACCATCGGTTCTTGGCGTCTGTTTTGGAGACTGCCGGATTCAAACCGGAGTTCCGCAGATGGATTAGCATGATGTACCACAACCCTCAGGCAGTGGTGCAGGTGAACGGAAGGCGTTCGGGGGTGATCGCGATCGAGCGTTCGGTCCGGCAAGGCTGCCCTCTGTCTCCTCTTCTCTATGTCCTCGCGTTGGAGCCCCTCCTGCGCAGGCTTAGGGATGGGGGGACAAGTCCGGCACTGCGCGGTATCCCATTCGTTGGCCGCCTTGCGGCTAGGGTTTCCGCGTTCGCTGATGACGTCACAGTCTTTGTATCCCGCCGCCAGGATATAGAGGCTGTGAAAGAGGCGGTTGTCGAGTATGAGCGGATTGCAGGGGCCAAGGTCAATTTTGACAAAAGCGAAGGTTTGCGGCTTGGTGCTTGGAGGGGTAGCAATACTCTTCCAGGGCCCTTCCGCTGGAGTGACGGACCCATCCGCATCCTTGGGGTGTGGTTTGGGCCCGACCTCCAACTGGAGCGAAATTGGTCGGAAGTACACGCTAAGGTGAATGCTCAGGTGGGAATCTGGCTTTCAAGGAGGTTGTCCTTAAAGGGCAGGGCTGAGGCGTGCGCCGCGTACGTCTTCCCCTTGATCCTTTACCGATTGGCTGTACTTCCTCTGCCTAAGGCACATCGGTTGGCACTGCAACGATCCCTCTCCAGATTGCTCTGGGGAGGTGCAAGGCCGATGGTCCGTAGGCAGGTCTGTATCCAACGTACTCGCAACGGGGGTCTGGGTATGCCTGATCTGGAGAGCCACTGGCTTGCTGAAAGACTTGCATATCTGGGCCGTGTCTTGACGGGGGACTCAGTGTGGAGACGAAAGGCGAGTCGGACTTTTCCTCGCCTCAACTCAGACCCAAAGGCCGAAGGTCGACGTAGGCCTTTGGGCGAAGCACTGTTTGTCCGCGAGTGCCGAAAGGCCCTTCGTAACCTTCTTGGGTCCAGTGACCTTTCATGGCCTCGGAAGGAGCTGTATCGGGAATTAGTGGTGGGTTCCGCTTCTGATCCTCTCAGCGAGCGGCACGGCTGGACGGCGGAGGAGATCCGCTCTCACTGGAATTGGGCGCCAGGATCGAGCTTCTTGAACAACTCTGAGTTCTCGCTCACCTGGCGACTTGTTCGGAATGCGTTATCCCTTCGCGGCTTGAACTTCAAGGCGGGCCTGGCAGACATGCCTGATTGCCCTCGCTGCGGCAGTGGCTTGGAAGAAACGGCTGAGCACGCCTTCTACTACTGCGAGCGAGTTCGTCCGTTTTGGGATCACGTCGGGGAGTGGACGGCTCGCATCGAACCCAAACAGCTCGTGCTGCTCGACGTTGGTTACGTCGTAGACAACGTTCTTCCTCCGTTTCACGGTGAGAAGCGTGTGGTGTTTCTCGCGATCCTAGCTGTAGCCCGAATGGTGATTTGGACGACGCGAAACAAGGGATTGTATGAAGATGCAAACTTTTCTCATCGTGATCTGGTTTTGTATTTTCGGCATCAGCTGAGGGTCAAAATCAGATGCGATAGAAAACGCTTGGATCGCATAACATTCAGCAAAAGGTGGGTGACTGCAGCGAGCCTGGTCGTACGAAAGGGGGCAATGTTGGAGTCATCCTTCCCTCCTCTGCCGGCCCATGGCGTCTATGGTACGGGTCCTTAGGGACCCCACCCTTGGTAAGTAGGATTTTGTTATTTTCCCCTGCAACCTAGTTAGCAGTACGTTGTGAGTCATTGTCCCTGTCACTTAGTTGTTAGCACTCAAGATCTTCCCCACCCCCATTATTTTTGTACCTCAACCTGTATCCCAGTCCGCCTTTTGAAGATCTTGAACATTCATATGTAAAAAATCATTTACCCGCTTCTAAAATCGACCCATGCCGAGCCCGACCCTTTTAATTCTTTTATCCCTGTAGAGTAGGATTCCCGCCCTACCTAGGGTAGGTCCGGCTTGTTTCCGGTATTTTCCACCCGGAAAACAGTCGGCCTCCAATTTTATAGACGGGGGGATGGGAGGGAAACCAAACGGGGGATTTTTTCCTTGTTTTCGTGTATATATGTTTTTCGGGGTTTTTTCTCCCATTCCCATCATATCCATTGTAAAAAATCATACATTGTAAATAAAATCATGCATCACTTTCGGGTTTTAAGTAGGACTTTTTCATAGAGCAAATGCGGTATTTTGGTGATTGCTGCGTGCATGGAGATGGACGAGTGATTATATATTGTATTGTTGAATGGGTCGGCGAATGTGGCTAGCTAGGTTCCCCATAGAAAATATAGTTAAAGCATGACCGCTCCCTTCCCCTCCCCCAAAACCACAAGGCCTCGTGCCTTCTTGTATTCATTACAAGGAATAAAAGAATAAGCCCACTTCGTAATTTTTTGGATTGCGTTTATTTTCTCTATCGAAAAGTAAGTTACTGTTGAAAATTGTTATTTGTTATCTGTAAATTTTATATTATTGTTATTGCTTTGTGACCCTCCTCAAACAATTGTTACTGTTGTTTGTTTGGGAGGAGGGTCAAACCTCGACTCGAATTGTTGTTTTAACTCTTTTTTAAAAAAAAAACACCACCATTTTTCATACCGGATTTTTCATTGTTTTTCATCGTTCTTGATCTCAACCACATCATTCGGATTCATCTCCTCCTAGCTGTGTTTCACAGCCATGGAGGAGGCTAACTCACCCGAGGACATATTTATAACGAGACCCTCCCCAATGCCGGAAGAAGCACCTTTTGACTTGTCGTCATCTGCAAGTACTATTCCACCGGCCCAGAAACCAAAAGAAACAACAGTCTCTTGGTCGTCACACTGTGTGAACCAAAAAACCCCCAGTGACTACGCAAGAGACAGGGCAGAAAAATATGCCAACTATTTTAAGGAAGGCGAAATACTTCCTATACCGGAACTTGTGAAAGAAGTTGAACCAAAGACCCTGTCCTTCGTAGTCACTGATCTTAAGACCAAGAGACTAGCAGGACTTAAAAAAGAGACTTTCGAAGACTTACTAAAAAGCGCAAACATCCCAGGGAAGTATTTCTGCCGCAGGAGCTTCGCAACCTGGGATGTTTTACTCCCTTCAGAGGAAGTAGCCAAGAAACTGGCCGGTGGTAACATTACAACACGCTTCTTCCGGCTTCAACCTGAATATCGAGGCAAGCGAAGAATAAGGGTCACCGTATGTAATGTCTCAATGCAATTGAGTGGGGACGTTCTCGCCGCCTACTTAAGCATATATGGCGGCGTTGAACAAGTTTCCCAAATAACATCAACACGAGGAACTGCATACGGTGATTATGTCTTCATCATGTGCCTCGATAGGGGAGGGTTTAACAACGTACCTCATAAAATAAAATACCGAGATCAAACGATGACGGTGGTCGTTGAGGGCAGGAAACCCTTATGTTGGGCGTGTAACAAAATCGGACATTTTTCTAAAAACTGCCCTCAAAAAACAACGACCACCGCAACAACGACTACTACCACTACTACTGCTTCAGAGATCATAACAACCAAGACACCCACCAAAAACATCGAAAATCATCAAGAAAACCCCAACAAAAAAGACGAGGAGGGGTGGACTCAAGTGACAAGAAAAAAAGGGGGGAAAAAAACTCCCATAAAAAAGTCAATAGCACCTACAGAAAACAAAACTAACCAAACAACTACCACAAAAGACTCAACAACTGTAATCATTGCTACTCCTACTGATACTACTACTAAAACACAATCATCAACATCGACCACTACAACAGAACAATCATCAACACCAATAGAACCCATGGACATGAGCATCAACTTAAAAAGAAGAAGGAATAGCGAAGACTCGCCAACAAAAGAGGGGGAAAAAAGAAATCCCAAAAAAACAACACAACAACAAACACCCTCCCTACCTCAACCTAAGGGGGAGGGGAAAAAGAAAATATCAAAGTCACCAGCCACAAATGAGCGACCAGCTCAAATAATTCCTCCCCTCCCACAAATACAAAAAACCACTCCAATAAACCCAATTGAAATTCCACTACCCCCCTCACTTTCTCCAATCACAACCCCGAAAATTTTCACACGATCACAGTCAGTGACACGACTCTCACCTGATCCACAAACAGCATCAACATCATCATCAGGTCAAAAACCAAGAGCACGCTCGGCTTCAACAGAAGCCCGCCATGCAATGACAGCTTTTATCTTCTGCGAAGACATTTTAGAAAACCCAAATCATGACCACATTTTAAAAACCTCATTAAAGCCATTGCGCTCATTTAAAAAAATAAACAACAAAGACATCACTAACCCCTACATATTCAAGGACGCTCCAATGTTGACCACATTCGTCCGTACGGCTGGCAATCGGACTAAAGAACTATGGAACTTTATTGACGAAGCCAGCCGGGCGGACGTAATGTTGGCCAACACAAAAAATGCAATGCTAAAAAAAATGCTTCCTTTTTGTTCGGGCAGGGTCCCGATTTTAGTTCACCCATCATTTTATAGGTCCCTAAAGCTGAGGTACCCTATGGATGTCGGGGGAATTACCAGGGACGACCGAGTTAGCACTGAGCTCGGCACCGGTTCCCTGCGTCAGGCCGTCGGCATCCTCACCCCGAAGGATTTCCGGCCCATAGTCGACACTGAGTAAGGTAAGTGGGACTGATGACTCTAAACCTTGCCAGTTTGAATGTGAGGGGATTGAGGGATTCAAGCAAGTGTGCGCGCTTGCTTGGTGAACTCAGGAACCTCGGAGTAGATGTTGCTGCAGTGCAGGAGACTCACTTCACTTGCGGTGCCGACTGTCGGGTGCTGGAAAGCGATTTTAACGTTTTCTCAGCATACGGCAGCGGCACCAGCGCTGGGGTCTCTTTGCTAGTTGGACGCAGCCTTGATGCTGATGTTGACGTTGTTTTTGCAGGTGACGGGGGCCGGCTGGTTGTGGTCGATGTTGCCGTGAAAAGTTTCAAGTTCCGTCTGGTTGCGGTTTATGCGTCCAATATCGCTGCGGAGAGGGTTTCCTTTTTTCGTCGGTTGGCGCCGTTCCTGGACGATACGAAGCGGCTAGTCTTAATGGGTGATTGGAATGCGATCCTTGATCCCAAGATAGATAAGGTCGGACGGGGAGCTAGCAGATTGGGAAGGTGTGAAAGCAGCCTTGTCGGCTTCGTGACTCGTCACGGTCTCGTCGACAGGTTTCGTCTTGATCACCCAGGGCGGGAGATGTGGACGTGGCTAGATAGCTCGCCCTCTGCCAAAGTAGGCTCCTACTTGGACAGAGTGTTAGTGAGAAGAGCTGACATTGATTTTGTTAGTTGTCCCACGTTCCACTTGATAGCGTGGACTGACCATAAACTCATTAGAGTCAGTCTGCGGTTAGTTAATAGACCTAGTCTAGCCGGCTACTGGAAGTTCAATACCTCCTTATTGGAGATACGGGACTTCCGGGACCGGCTGGAATCCCTAATTCAGCGGGCGTTAGTGGGGGCGGTTACCGGGAATAGGTGGTGGGTTTCTCTTAAACATAGGATTAGAGATTTCGCCACCAAGTACGGTCGACAGCTCAACTTAGACAGGACCGCGGAGGCGAAATCTATAGATGATAGACTTTCCCGGGCGGTGGCTGGGGGGGACTCCCTAGGTGTAGAGCTAGCTAGGAGGGACCTTGAGCGTGAGAGTAGCGAGCGCTACAAGGGATCAGTAGTTAGATCTAGGCTAAAAAGAGTTCTCAACGAAGCTGTGAAATCGAACGCGACTGCGCGTGAAGAAGAAGTGCGAAGGTTCCCCGATCGGTACATCGCATCTGTCAAGACCCCGGACGGGTGTCTGCTGCGATCGGGTCGTGAGATACGTGACGCCTTTCGGGCGCACTTTCGGGATCGCTTTGCCCGCTGCACTGATCTCCCGCTCCGGGAGTTTCGTAGCTATCTCGCCGACTTCCCCCGCCTTGGGGCGGCTGAAGCGGCTAGCTGCGAGGGTGTGGTTACTGAATGCGAAGTCCGTGACGCGTTGAAGCAGGTCGGCCTGAACAAGTCGCCGGGACTAGATGGTTTGCCCTACGAAGTGTACTTGAGGATGTCGCACATGTTTGTGCCTATTCTGACGGATATGTTCAACCATTGGTTCGCCCAGGGAGCCATCCCTGGTAGCGTTACCAAAGGCGTGATCACATTGCTGAAGAAAGGTGGCAGGCATGTTTGGGAGGGTTTAGATGATTACAGGCCCATAACTCTGCTTAACACAGAGTTAAAGATTTTGGCCCGGGTCTTAGCGAATCGTTTACAGCTTGTCATTAGCGATCTGATCGGCCCCGAACAGACCTTTGCTGTGAAGGGAAGATCGATCCGGGACAACCTGCACTTGATTCGCGAGGTCCTAGAGGGGATAAAAGACGACACCGAATCCGCGCTGATCAGTTTAGATCAGTCCAAGGCCTTCGATAGGGTTGACCATCGGTTCTTGGCGTCTGTTTTGGAGACTGCCGGATTCAAACCGGAGTTCCGCAGATGGATTAGCATGATGTACCACAACCCTCAGGCAGTGGTGCAGGTGAACGGAAGGCGTTCGGGGGTGATCGCGATCGAGCGTTCGGTCCGGCAAGGCTGCCCTCTGTCTCCTCTTCTCTATGTCCTCGCGTTGGAGCCCCTCCTGCGCAGGCTTAGGGATGGGGGGACAAGTCCGGCACTGCGCGGTATCCCATTCGTTGGCCGCCTTGCGGCTAGGGTTTCCGCGTTCGCTGATGACGTCACAGTCTTTGTATCCCGCCGCCAGGATATAGAGGCTGTGAAAGAGGCGGTTGTCGAGTATGAGCGGATTGCAGGGGCCAAGGTCAATTTTGACAAAAGCGAAGGTTTGCGGCTTGGTGCTTGGAGGGGTAGCAATACTCTTCCAGGGCCCTTCCGCTGGAGTGACGGACCCATCCGCATCCTTGGGGTGTGGTTTGGGCCCGACCTCCAACTGGAGCGAAATTGGTCGGAAGTACACGCTAAGGTGAATGCTCAGGTGGGAATCTGGCTTTCAAGGAGGTTGTCCTTAAAGGGCAGGGCTGAGGCGTGCGCCGCGTACGTCTTCCCCTTGATCCTTTACCGATTGGCTGTACTTCCTCTGCCTAAGGCACATCGGTTGGCACTGCAACGATCCCTCTCCAGATTGCTCTGGGGAGGTGCAAGGCCGATGGTCCGTAGGCAGGTCTGTATCCAACGTACTCGCAACGGGGGTCTGGGTATGCCTGATCTGGAGAGCCACTGGCTTGCTGAAAGACTTGCATATCTGGGCCGTGTCTTGACGGGGGACTCAGTGTGGAGACGAAAGGCGAGTCGGACTTTTCCTCGCCTCAACTCAGACCCAAAGGCCGAAGGTCGACGTAGGCCTTTGGGCGAAGCACTGTTTGTCCGCGAGTGCCGAAAGGCCCTTCGTAACCTTCTTGGGTCCAGTGACCTTTCATGGCCTCGGAAGGAGCTGTATCGGGAATTAGTGGTGGGTTCCGCTTCTGATCCTCTCAGCGAGCGGCACGGCTGGACGGCGGAGGAGATCCGCTCTCACTGGAATTGGGCGCCAGGATCGAGCTTCTTGAACAACTCTGAGTTCTCGCTCACCTGGCGACTTGTTCGGAATGCGTTATCCCTTCGCGGCTTGAACTTCAAGGCGGGCCTGGCAGACATGCCTGATTGCCCTCGCTGCGGCAGTGGCTTGGAAGAAACGGCTGAGCACGCCTTCTACTACTGCGAGCGAGTTCGTCCGTTTTGGGATCACGTCGGGGAGTGGACGGCTCGCATCGAACCCAAACAGCTCGTGCTGCTCGACGTTGGTTACGTCGTAGACAACGTTCTTCCTCCGTTTCACGGTGAGAAGCGTGTGGTGTTTCTCGCGATCCTAGCTGTAGCCCGAATGGTGATTTGGACGACGCGAAACAAGGGATTGTATGAAGATGCAAACTTTTCTCATCGTGATCTGGTTTTGTATTTTCGGCATCAGCTGAGGGTCAAAATCAGATGCGATAGAAAACGCTTGGATCGCATAACATTCAGCAAAAGGTGGGTGACTGCAGCGAGCCTGGTCGTACGAAAGGGGGCAATGTTGGAGTCATCCTTCCCTCCTCTGCCGGCCCATGGCGTCTATGGTACGGGTCCTTAGGGACCCCACCCTTGGTAAGTAGGATTTTGTTATTTTCCCCTGCAACCTAGTTAGCAGTACGTTGTGAGTCATTGTCCCTGTCACTTAGTTGTTAGCACTCAAGATCTTCCCCACCCCCATTATTTTTGTACCTCAACCTGTATCCCAGTCCGCCTTTTGAAGATCTTGAACATTCATATGTAAAAAATCATTTACCCGCTTCTAAAATCGACCCATGCCGAGCCCGACCCTTTTAATTCTTTTATCCCTGTAGAGTAGGATTCCCGCCCTACCTAGGGTAGGTCCGGCTTGTTTCCGGTATTTTCCACCCGGAAAACAGTCGGCCTCCAATTTTATAGACGGGGGGATGGGAGGGAAACCAAACGGGGGATTTTTTCCTTGTTTTCGTGTATATATGTTTTTCGGGGTTTTTTCTCCCATTCCCATCATATCCATTGTAAAAAATCATACATTGTAAATAAAATCATGCATCACTTTCGGGTTTTAAGTAGGACTTTTTCATAGAGCAAATGCGGTATTTTGGTGATTGCTGCGTGCATGGAGATGGACGAGTGATTATATATTGTATTGTTGAATGGGTCGGCGAATGTGGCTAGCTAGGTTCCCCATAGAAAATATAGTTAAAGCATGACCGCTCCCTTCCCCTCCCCCAAAACCACAAGGCCTCGTGCCTTCTTGTATTCATTACAAGGAATAAAAGAATAAGCCCACTTCGTAATTTTTTGGATTGCGTTTATTTTCTCTATCGAAAAGTAAGTTACTGTTGAAAATTGTTATTTGTTATCTGTAAATTTTATATTATTGTTATTGCTTTGTGACCCTCCTCAAACAATTGTTACTGTTGTTTGTTTGGGAGGAGGGTCAAACCTCGACTCGAATTGTTGTTTTAACTCTTTTTTAAAAAAAAAACACCACCATTTTTCATACCGGATTTTTCATTGTTTTTCATCGTTCTTGATCTCAACCACATCATTCGGATTCATCTCCTCCTAGCTGTGTTTCACAGCCATGGAGGAGGCTAACTCACCCGAGGACATATTTATAACGAGACCCTCCCCAATGCCGGAAGAAGCACCTTTTGACTTGTCGTCATCTGCAAGTACTATTCCACCGGCCCAGAAACCAAAAGAAACAACAGTCTCTTGGTCGTCACACTGTGTGAACCAAAAAACCCCCAGTGACTACGCAAGAGACAGGGCAGAAAAATATGCCAACTATTTTAAGGAAGGCGAAATACTTCCTATACCGGAACTTGTGAAAGAAGTTGAACCAAAGACCCTGTCCTTCGTAGTCACTGATCTTAAGACCAAGAGACTAGCAGGACTTAAAAAAGAGACTTTCGAAGACTTACTAAAAAGCGCAAACATCCCAGGGAAGTATTTCTGCCGCAGGAGCTTCGCAACCTGGGATGTTTTACTCCCTTCAGAGGAAGTAGCCAAGAAACTGGCCGGTGGTAACATTACAACACGCTTCTTCCGGCTTCAACCTGAATATCGAGGCAAGCGAAGAATAAGGGTCACCGTATGTAATGTCTCAATGCAATTGAGTGGGGACGTTCTCGCCGCCTACTTAAGCATATATGGCGGCGTTGAACAAGTTTCCCAAATAACATCAACACGAGGAACTGCATACGGTGATTATGTCTTCATCATGTGCCTCGATAGGGGAGGGTTTAACAACGTACCTCATAAAATAAAATACCGAGATCAAACGATGACGGTGGTCGTTGAGGGCAGGAAACCCTTATGTTGGGCGTGTAACAAAATCGGACATTTTTCTAAAAACTGCCCTCAAAAAACAACGACCACCGCAACAACGACTACTACCACTACTACTGCTTCAGAGATCATAACAACCAAGACACCCACCAAAAACATCGAAAATCATCAAGAAAACCCCAACAAAAAAGACGAGGAGGGGTGGACTCAAGTGACAAGAAAAAAAGGGGGGAAAAAAACTCCCATAAAAAAGTCAATAGCACCTACAGAAAACAAAACTAACCAAACAACTACCACAAAAGACTCAACAACTGTAATCATTGCTACTCCTACTGATACTACTACTAAAACACAATCATCAACATCGACCACTACAACAGAACAATCATCAACACCAATAGAACCCATGGACATGAGCATCAACTTAAAAAGAAGAAGGAATAGCGAAGACTCGCCAACAAAAGAGGGGGAAAAAAGAAATCCCAAAAAAACAACACAACAACAAACACCCTCCCTACCTCAACCTAAGGGGGAGGGGAAAAAGAAAATATCAAAGTCACCAGCCACAAATGAGCGACCAGCTCAAATAATTCCTCCCCTCCCACAAATACAAAAAACCACTCCAATAAACCCAATTGAAATTCCACTACCCCCCTCACTTTCTCCAATCACAACCCCGAAAATTTTCACACGATCACAGTCAGTGACACGACTCTCACCTGATCCACAAACAGCATCAACATCATCATCAGGTCAAAAACCAAGAGCACGCTCGGCTTCAACAGAAGCCCGCCATGCAATGACAGCTTTTATCTTCTGCGAAGACATTTTAGAAAACCCAAATCATGACCACATTTTAAAAACCTCATTAAAGCCATTGCGCTCATTTAAAAAAATAAACAACAAAGACATCACTAACCCCTACATATTCAAGGACGCTCCAATGTTGACCACATTCGTCCGTACGGCTGGCAATCGGACTAAAGAACTATGGAACTTTATTGACGAAGCCAGCCGGGCGGACGTAATGTTGGCCAACACAAAAAATGCAATGCTAAAAAAAATGCTTCCTTTTTGTTCGGGCAGGGTCCCGATTTTAGTTCACCCATCATTTTATAGGTCCCTAAAGCTGAGGTACCCTATGGATGTCGGGGGAATTACCAGGGACGACCGAGTTAGCACTGAGCTCGGCACCGGTTCCCTGCGTCAGGCCGTCGGCATCCTCACCCCGAAGGATTTCCGGCCCATAGTCGACACTGAGTAAGGTAAGTGGGACTGATGACTCTAAACCTTGCCAGTTTGAATGTGAGGGGATTGAGGGATTCAAGCAAGTGTGCGCGCTTGCTTGGTGAACTCAGGAACCTCGGAGTAGATGTTGCTGCAGTGCAGGAGACTCACTTCACTTGCGGTGCCGACTGTCGGGTGCTGGAAAGCGATTTTAACGTTTTCTCAGCATACGGCAGCGGCACCAGCGCTGGGGTCTCTTTGCTAGTTGGACGCAGCCTTGATGCTGATGTTGACGTTGTTTTTGCAGGTGACGGGGGCCGGCTGGTTGTGGTCGATGTTGCCGTGAAAAGTTTCAAGTTCCGTCTGGTTGCGGTTTATGCGTCCAATATCGCTGCGGAGAGGGTTTCCTTTTTTCGTCGGTTGGCGCCGTTCCTGGACGATACGAAGCGGCTAGTCTTAATGGGTGATTGGAATGCGATCCTTGATCCCAAGATAGATAAGGTCGGACGGGGAGCTAGCAGATTGGGAAGGTGTGAAAGCAGCCTTGTCGGCTTCGTGACTCGTCACGGTCTCGTCGACAGGTTTCGTCTTGATCACCCAGGGCGGGAGATGTGGACGTGGCTAGATAGCTCGCCCTCTGCCAAAGTAGGCTCCTACTTGGACAGAGTGTTAGTGAGAAGAGCTGACATTGATTTTGTTAGTTGTCCCACGTTCCACTTGATAGCGTGGACTGACCATAAACTCATTAGAGTCAGTCTGCGGTTAGTTAATAGACCTAGTCTAGCCGGCTACTGGAAGTTCAATACCTCCTTATTGGAGATACGGGACTTCCGGGACCGGCTGGAATCCCTAATTCAGCGGGCGTTAGTGGGGGCGGTTACCGGGAATAGGTGGTGGGTTTCTCTTAAACATAGGATTAGAGATTTCGCCACCAAGTACGGTCGACAGCTCAATCTAGATAGGACCGCGGAGGCGAAATCTATAGATGATAGACTTTCCCGGGCGGTGGCTGGGGGGGACTCCCTAGGTGTAGAGCTAGCTAGGAGGGACCTTGAGCGTGAGAGTAGCGAGCGCTACAAGGGATCAGTAGTTAGATCTAGGCTAAAAAGAGTTCTCAACGAAGCTGTGAAATCGAACGCGACTGCGCGTGAAGAAGAAGTGCGAAGGTTCCCCGATCGGTACATCGCATCTGTCAAGACCCCGGACGGGTGTCTGCTGCGATCGGGTCGTGAGATACGTGACGCCTTTCGGGCGCACTTTCGGGATCGCTTTGCCCGCTGCACTGATCTCCCGCTCCGGGAGTTTCGTAGCTATCTCGCCGACTTCCCCCGCCTTGGGGCGGCTGAAGCGGCTAGCTGCGAGGGTGTGGTTACTGAATGCGAAGTCCGTGACGCGTTGAAGCAGGTCGGCCTGAACAAGTCGCCGGGACTAGATGGTTTGCCCTACGAAGTGTACTTGAGGATGTCGCACATGTTTGTGCCTATTCTGACGGATATGTTCAACCATTGGTTCGCCCAGGGAGCCATCCCTGGTAGCGTTACCAAAGGCGTGATCACATTGCTGAAGAAAGGTGGCAGGCATGTTTGGGAGGGTTTAGATGATTACAGGCCCATAACTCTGCTTAACACAGAGTTAAAGATTTTGGCCCGGGTCTTAGCGAATCGTTTACAGCTTGTCATTAGCGATCTGATCGGCCCCGAACAGACCTTTGCTGTGAAGGGAAGATCGATCCAGGACAACCTGCACTTGATTCGCGAGGTCCTAGAGGGGATAAAAGACGACACCGAATCCGCGCTGATCAGTTTAGATCAGTCCAAGGCCTTCGATAGGGTTGACCATCGGTTCTTGGCGTCTGTTTTGGAGACTGCCGGATTCAAACCGGAGTTCCGCAGATGGATTAGCATGATGTACCACAACCCTCAGGCAGTGGTGCAGGTGAACGGAAGGCGTTCGGGGGTGATCGCGATCGAGCGTTCGGTCCGGCAAGGCTGCCCTCTGTCTCCTCTTCTCTATGTCCTCGCGTTGGAGCCCCTCCTGCGCAGGCTTAGGGATGGGGGGACAAGTCCGGCACTGCGCGGTATCCCATTCGTTGGCCGCCTTGCGGCTAGGGTTTCCGCGTTCGCTGATGACGTCACAGTCTTTGTATCCCGCCGCCAGGATATAGAGGCTGTGAAAGAGGCGGTTGGCGAGTATGAGCGGATTGCAGGGGCCAAGGTCAATTTTGACAAAAGCGAAGGTTTGCGGCTTGGTGCTTGGAGGGGTAGCAATACTCTTCCAGGGCCCTTCCGCTGGAGTGACGGACCCATCCGCATCCTTGGGGTGTGGTTTGGGCCCGACCTCCAACTGGAGCGAAATTGGTCGGAAGTACACGCTAAGGTGAATGCTCAGGTGGGAATCTGGCTTTCAAGGAGGTTGTCCTTAAAGGGCAGGGCTGAGGCGTGCGCCGCGTACGTCTTCCCCTTGATCCTTTACCGATTGGCTGTACTTCCTCTGCCTAAGGCACATCGGTTGGCACTGCAACGATCCCTCTCCAGATTGCTCTGGGGAGGTGCAAGGCCGATGGTCCGTAGGCAGGTCTGTATCCAACGTACTCGCAACGGGGGTCTGGGTATGCCTGATCTGGAGAGCCACTGGCTTGCTGAAAGACTTGCATATCTGGGCCGTGTCTTGACGGGGGACTCAGTGTGGAGACGAAAGGCGAGTCGGACTTTTCCTCGCCTCAACTCAGACCCAAAGGCCGAAGGTCGACGTAGGCCTTTGGGCGAAGCACTGTTTGTCCGCGAGTGCCGAAAGGCCCTTCGTAACCTTCTTGGGTCCAGTGACCTTTCATGGCCTCGGAAGGAGCTGTATCGGGAATTAGTGGTGGGTTCCGCTTCTGATCCTCTCAGCGAGCGGCACGGCTGGACGGCGGAGGAGATCCGCTCTCACTGGAATTGGGCGCCAGGATCGAGCTTCTTGAACAACTCTGAGTTCTCGCTCACCTGGCGACTTGTTCGGAATGCGTTATCCCTTCGCGGCTTGAACTTCAAGGCGGGCCTGGCAGACATGCCTGATTGCCCTCGCTGCGGCAGTGGCTTGGAAGAAACGGCTGAGCACGCCTTCTACTACTGCGAGCGAGTTCGTCCGTTTTGGGATCACGTCGGGGAGTGGACGGCTCGCATCGAACCCAAACAGCTCGTGCTGCTCGACGTTGGTTACGTCGTAGACAACGTTCTTCCTCCGTTTCACGGTGAGAAGCGTGTGGTGTTTCTCGCGATCCTAGCTGTAGCCCGAATGGTGATTTGGACGACGCGAAACAAGGGATTGTATGACGATGCAAGCTTTTCTCATCGTGATCTGGTTTTGTATTTTCGGCATCAGCTGAGGGTCAAAATCAGATGCGATAGAAAACGCTTGGATCGCATAACATTCAGCAAAAGGTGGGTGACTGCAGCGAGCCTGGTCGTACGAAAGGGGGCAATGTTGGAGTCATCCTTCCCTCCTCTGCCGGCCCATGGCGTCTATGGTACGGGTCCTTAGGGACCCCACCCTTGGTAAGTAGGATTTTGTTATTTTCCCCTGCAACCTAGTTAGCAGTACGTTGTGAGTCATTGTCCCTGTCACTTAGTTGTTAGCACTCAAGATCTTCCCCACCCCCATTATTTTTGTACCTCAACCTGTATCCCAGTCCGCCTTTTGAAGATCTTGAACATTCATATGTAAAAAATCATTTACCCGCTTCTAAAATCGACCCATGCCGAGCCCGACCCTTTTAATTCTTTTATCCCTGTAGAGTAGGATTCCCGCCCTACCTAGGGTAGGTCCGGCTTGTTTCCGGTATTTTCGACCCGGAAAACAGTCGGCCTCCAATTTTATAGACGGGGGGATGGGAGGGAAACCAAACGGGGGATTTTTTTCCTTGTTTTCGTGTATATATGTTTTTCGGGGTTTTTTCTCCCATTCCCATCATATCCATTGTAAAAAATCATACATTGTAAATAAAATCATGCATCACTTTCGGGTTTTAAGTAGGACTTTTTCATAGAGCAAATGCGGTATTTTGGTGGTTGCTGCGTGCATGGAGATGGACGAGTGATTATATATTGTATTGTTGAATGGGTCGGCGAATGTGGCTAGCTAGGTTCCCCATAGAAAATATAGTTAAAGCATGACCGCTCCCTTCCCCTCCCCCAAAACCACAAGGCCTCGTGCCTTCTTGTATTTACTACAAGGAATAAAAGAATAAGCCCACTTCGTAATTTTTTGGATTGCGTTTATTTTCTCTATCGAAAAGTAAGTTACTGTTGAAAATTGTTATTTGTTATCTGTAAATTTTATATTATTGTTATTGCTTTGTGACCCTCCTCAAACAATTGTTACTGTTGTTTGTTTGGGAGGAGGGTCAAACCTCGACTCGAATTGTTGTTTTAACTCTTTTTTAAAAAAAAAACACCACCATTTTTCATACCGGATTTTTCATTGTTTTTCATCGTTCTTGATCTCAACCACATCATTCGGATTCATCTCCTCCTAGCTGTGTTTCACAGCCATGGAGGAGGCTAACTCACCCGAGGACATATTTATAACGAGACCCTCCCCAATGCCGGAAGAAGCACCTTTTGACTTGTCGTCATCTGCAAGTACTATTCCACCGGCCCAGAAACCAAAAGAAACAACAGTCTCTTGGTCGTCACACTGTGTGAACCAAAAAACCCCCAGTGACTACGCAAGAGACAGGGCAGAAAAATATGCCAACTATTTTAAGGAAGGCGAAATACTTCCTATACCGGAACTTGTGAAAGAAGTTGAACCAAAGACCCTGTCCTTCGTAGTCACTGATCTTAAGACCAAGAGACTAGCAGGACTTAAAAAAGAGACTTTCGAAGACTTACTAAAAAGCGCAAACATCCCAGGGAAGTATTTCTGCCGCAGGAGCTTCGCAACCTGGGATGTTTTACTCCCTTCAGAGGAAGTAGCCAAGAAACTGGCCGGTGGTAACATTACAACACGCTTCTTCCGGCTTCAACCTGAATATCGAGGCAAGCGAAGAATAAGGGTCACCGTATGTAATGTCTCAATGCAATTGAGTGGGGACGTTCTCGCCGCCTACTTAAGCATATATGGCGGCGTTGAACAAGTTTCCCAAATAACATCAACACGAGGAACTGCATACGGTGATTATGTCTTCATCATGTGCCTCGATAGGGGAGGGTTTAACAACGTACCTCATAAAATAAAATACCGAGATCAAACGATGACGGTGGTCGTTGAGGGCAGGAAACCCTTATGTTGGGCGTGTAACAAAATCGGACATTTTTCTAAAAACTGCCCTCAAAAAACAACGACCACCGCAACAACGACTACTACCACTACTACTGCTTCAGAGATCATAACAACCAAGACACCCACCAAAAACATCGAAAATCATCAAGAAAACCCCAACAAAAAAGACGAGGAGGGGTGGACTCAAGTGACAAGAAAAAAAGGGGGGAAAAAAACTCCCATAAAAAAGTCAATAGCACCTACAGAAAACAAAACTAACCAAACAACTACCACAAAAGACTCAACAACTGTAATCATTGCTACTCCTACTGATACTACTACTAAAACACAATCATCAACATCGACCACTACAACAGAACAATCATCAACACCAATAGAACCCATGGACATGAGCATCAACTTAAAAAGAAGAAGGAATAGCGAAGACTCGCCAACAAAAGAGGGGGAAAAAAGAAATCCCAAAAAAACAACACAACAACAAACACCCTCCCTACCTCAACCTAAGGGGGAGGGGAAAAAGAAAATATCAAAGTCACCAGCCACAAATGAGCGACCAGCTCAAATAATTCCTCCCCTCCCACAAATACAAAAAACCACTCCAATAAACCCAATTGAAATTCCACTACCCCCCTCACTTTCTCCAATCACAACCCCGAAAATTTTCACACGATCACAGTCAGTGACACGACTCTCACCTGATCCACAAACAGCATCAACATCATCATCAGGTCAAAAACCAAGAGCACGCTCGGCTTCAACAGAAGCCCGCCATGCAATGACAGCTTTTATCTTCTGCGAAGACATTTTAGAAAACCCAAATCATGACCACATTTTAAAAACCTCATTAAAGCCATTGCGCTCATTTAAAAAAATAAACAACAAAGACATCACTAACCCCTACATATTCAAGGACGCTCCAATGTTGACCACATTCGTCCGTACGGCTGGCAATCGGACTAAAGAACTATGGAACTTTATTGACGAAGCCAGCCGGGCGGACGTAATGTTGGCCAACACAAAAAATGCAATGCTAAAAAAAATGCTTCCTTTTTGTTCGGGCAGGGTCCCGATTTTAGTTCACCCATCATTTTATAGGTCCCTAAAGCTGAGGTACCCTATGGATGTCGGGGGAATTACCAGGGACGACCGAGTTAGCACTGAGCTCGGCACCGGTTCCCTGCGTCAGGCCGTCGGCATCCTCACCCCGAAGGATTTCCGGCCCATAGTCGACACTGAGTAAGGTAAGTGGGACTGATGACTCTAAACCTTGCCAGTTTGAATGTGAGGGGATTGAGGGATTCAAGCAAGTGTGCGCGCTTGCTTGGTGAACTCAGGAACCTCGGAGTAGATGTTGCTGCAGTGCAGGAGACTCACTTCACTTGCGGTGCCGACTGTCGGGTGCTGGAAAGCGATTTTAACGTTTTCTCAGCATACGGCAGCGGCACCAGCGCTGGGGTCTCTTTGCTAGTTGGACGCAGCCTTGATGCTGATGTTGACGTTGTTTTTGCAGGTGACGGGGGCCGGCTGGTTGTGGTCGATGTTGCCGTGAAAAGTTTCAAGTTCCGTCTGGTTGCGGTTTATGCGTCCAATATCGCTGCGGAGAGGGTTTCCTTTTTTCGTCGGTTGGCGCCGTTCCTGGACGATACGAAGCGGCTAGTCTTAATGGGTGATTGGAATGCGATCCTTGATCCCAAGATAGATAAGGTCGGACGGGGAGCTAGCAGATTGGGAAGGTGTGAAAGCAGCCTTGTCGGCTTCGTGACTCGTCACGGTCTCGTCGACAGGTTTCGTCTTGATCACCCAGGGCGGGAGATGTGGACGTGGCTAGATAGCTCGCCCTCTGCCAAAGTAGGCTCCTACTTGGACAGAGTGTTAGTGAGAAGAGCTGACATTGATTTTGTTAGTTGTCCCACGTTCCACTTGATAGCGTGGACTGACCATAAACTCATTAGAGTCAGTCTGCGGTTAGTTAATAGACCTAGTCTAGCCGGCTACTGGAAGTTCAATACCTCCTTATTGGAGATACGGGACTTCCGGGACCGGCTGGAATCCCTAATTCAGCGGGCGTTAGTGGGGGCGGTTACCGGGAATAGGTGGTGGGTTTCTCTTAAACATAGGATTAGAGATTTCGCCACCAAGTACGGTCGACAGCTCAATCTAGATAGGACCGCGGAGGCGAAATCTATAGATGATAGACTTTCCCGGGCGGTGGCTGGGGGGGACTCCCTAGGTGTAGAGCTAGCTAGGAGGGACCTTGAGCGTGAGAGTAGCGAGCGCTACAAGGGATCAGTAGTTAGATCTAGGCTAAAAAGAGTTCTCAACGAAGCTGTGAAATCGAACGCGACTGCGCGTGAAGAAGAAGTGCGAAGGTTCCCCGATCGGTACATCGCATCTGTCAAGACCCCGGACGGGTGTCTGCTGCGATCGGGTCGTGAGATACGTGACGCCTTTCGGGCGCACTTTCGGGATCGCTTTGCCCGCTGCACTGATCTCCCGCTCCGGGAGTTTCGTAGCTATCTCGCCGACTTCCCCCGCCTTGGGGCGGCTGAAGCGGCTAGCTGCGAGGGTGTGGTTACTGAATGCGAAGTCCGTGACGCGTTGAAGCAGGTCGGCCTGAACAAGTCGCCGGGACTAGATGGTTTGCCCTACGAAGTGTACTTGAGGATGTCGCACATGTTTGTGCCTATTCTGACGGATATGTTCAACCATTGGTTCGCCCAGGGAGCCATCCCTGGTAGCGTTACCAAAGGCGTGATCACATTGCTGAAGAAAGGTGGCAGGCATGTTTGGGAGGGTTTAGATGATTACAGGCCCATAACTCTGCTTAACACAGAGTTAAAGATTTTGGCCCGGGTCTTAGCGAATCGTTTACAGCTTGTCATTAGCGATCTGATCGGCCCCGAACAGACCTTTGCTGTGAAGGGAAGATCGATCCAGGACAACCTGCACTTGATTCGCGAGGTCCTAGAGGGGATAAAAGACGACACCGAATCCGCGCTGATCAGTTTAGATCAGTCCAAGGCCTTCGATAGGGTTGACCATCGGTTCTTGGCGTCTGTTTTGGAGACTGCCGGATTCAAACCGGAGTTCCGCAGATGGATTAGCATGATGTACCACAACCCTCAGGCAGTGGTGCAGGTGAACGGAAGGCGTTCGGGGGTGATCGCGATCGAGCGTTCGGTCCGGCAAGGCTGCCCTCTGTCTCCTCTTCTCTATGTCCTCGCGTTGGAGCCCCTCCTGCGCAGGCTTAGGGATGGGGGGACAAGTCCGGCACTGCGCGGTATCCCATTCGTTGGCCGCCTTGCGGCTAGGGTTTCCGCGTTCGCTGATGACGTCACAGTCTTTGTATCCCGCCGCCAGGATATAGAGGCTGTGAAAGAGGCGGTTGGCGAGTATGAGCGGATTGCAGGGGCCAAGGTCAATTTTGACAAAAGCGAAGGTTTGCGGCTTGGTGCTTGGAGGGGTAGCAATACTCTTCCAGGGCCCTTCCGCTGGAGTGACGGACCCATCCGCATCCTTGGGGTGTGGTTTGGGCCCGACCTCCAACTGGAGCGAAATTGGTCGGAAGTACACGCTAAGGTGAATGCTCAGGTGGGAATCTGGCTTTCAAGGAGGTTGTCCTTAAAGGGCAGGGCTGAGGCGTGCGCCGCGTACGTCTTCCCCTTGATCCTTTACCGATTGGCTGTACTTCCTCTGCCTAAGGCACATCGGTTGGCACTGCAACGATCCCTCTCCAGATTGCTCTGGGGAGGTGCAAGGCCGATGGTCCGTAGGCAGGTCTGTATCCAACGTACTCGCAACGGGGGTCTGGGTATGCCTGATCTGGAGAGCCACTGGCTTGCTGAAAGACTTGCATATCTGGGCCGTGTCTTGACGGGGGACTCAGTGTGGAGACGAAAGGCGAGTCGGACTTTTCCTCGCCTCAACTCAGACCCAAAGGCCGAAGGTCGACGTAGGCCTTTGGGCGAAGCACTGTTTGTCCGCGAGTGCCGAAAGGCCCTTCGTAACCTTCTTGGGTCCAGTGACCTTTCATGGCCTCGGAAGGAGCTGTATCGGGAATTAGTGGTGGGTTCCGCTTCTGATCCTCTCAGCGAGCGGCACGGCTGGACGGCGGAGGAGATCCGCTCTCACTGGAATTGGGCGCCAGGATCGAGCTTCTTGAACAACTCTGAGTTCTCGCTCACCTGGCGACTTGTTCGGAATGCGTTATCCCTTCGCGGCTTGAACTTCAAGGCGGGCCTGGCAGACATGCCTGATTGCCCTCGCTGCGGCAGTGGCTTGGAAGAAACGGCTGAGCACGCCTTCTACTACTGCGAGCGAGTTCGTCCGTTTTGGGATCACGTCGGGGAGTGGACGGCTCGCATCGAACCCAAACAGCTCGTGCTGCTCGACGTTGGTTACGTCGTAGACAACGTTCTTCCTCCGTTTCACGGTGAGAAGCGTGTGGTGTTTCTCGCGATCCTAGCTGTAGCCCGAATGGTGATTTGGACGACGCGAAACAAGGGATTGTATGAAGATGCAAACTTTTCTCATCGTGATCTGGTTTTGTATTTTCGGCATCAGCTGAGGGTCAAAATCAGATGCGATAGAAAACGCTTGGATCGCATAACATTCAGCAAAAGGTGGGTGACTGCAGCGAGCCTGGTCGTACGAAAGGGGGCAATGTTGGAGTCATCCTTCCCTCCTCTGCCGGCCCATGGCGTCTATGGTACGGGTCCTTAGGGACCCCACCCTTGGTAAGTAGGATTTTGTTATTTTCCCCTGCAACCTAGTTAGCAGTACGTTGTGAGTCATTGTCCCTGTCACTTAGTTGTTAGCACTCAAGATCTTCCCCACCCCCATTATTTTTGTACCTCAACCTGTATCCCAGTCCGCCTTTTGAAGATCTTGAACATTCATATGTAAAAAATCATTTACCCGCTTCTAAAATCGACCCATGCCGAGCCCGACCCTTTTAATTCTTTTATCCCTGTAGAGTAGGATTCCCGCCCTACCTAGGGTAGGTCCGGCTTGTTTCCGGTATTTTCTACCCGGAAAACAGTTGGCCTCCAATTTTATAGACGGGGGGATGGGAGGGAAACCAAACGGGGGATTTTTTCCTTGTTTTCGTGTATATATGTTTTTCGGGGTTTTCTCTCCCATTCCCATCATATCCATTGTAAAAAATCATACATTGTAAATAAAATCATGCAACACTTTCGGGTTTTAAGTAGGACTTTTTCATAGAGCAAATGCGGTATTTTGGTGGTTGCTGCGTGCATGGAGATGGACGAGTGATTATATATTGCATTGTTGAATGGGTCGGCGAATGTGGCTAGCTAGGTTCCCCATAGAAAATATAGTTAAAGCATGACCGCTCCCTTCCCCTCCCCCAAAACCACAAGGCCTCGTGCCTTCTTGTATTTATTACAAGGAATAAAAGAATAAGCCTACAAGTCAGCCCAGAAGAGCCGTTTCTATTGCTGAAGTATATCATTACTCTATCACTAATCCTATGTTCTTATTACTAACAGTCTCTCTCTCTCTCTCTTGTAAATACTCTTTCCTGTAAATATAACTATTTACCTCACATATCGTGGTTTGTCTTATTATTACTACTACTTGTGTTCACTAACCAGAACACAACAAGATCTATAAAGTTTACTTCTAGAGCTGCTAATGTTTATAATGCTTTGCTTCTCAACCGTATCAAACCTGAAATCAAGAAAATTCCCCGGAAAATCAGAACGGTTTTTGGAGAAATACAGCCACAACATCACAGATTCTGTCAATCCATCGAATCATCGAAGGGGTTAGTACAAAAAATCTCAAGACAGCACTCTTGTTATAACATATTTCCGAGTTATTTGCTTCTTTACATAAAGAAAAAATGGAGCAAATATGTGTTGTCTCCCGCAAACAAATTGCTACAGCTATAATGATGCTTTATTGAAACACGGTAAAGATTCGCTCACCATGTGGACTTCGATCTTGTCACTCGAGTTATCCTGCAGAAAGTATTACAGACTCGACTAAGTCGATGACACAGCGCATCTTGCTAATACACCTGCCCAAGCCGTATCCTTGCTGCTTAGCCTGGAGCCGGCAGCGAGTGTCATTGGCCTCAACGTGAATACAAATTAAACAGATAACATATCTTTTAAACGAGAAGGTGACATCTGCACCCTGAGCGGTGTGTCTCGGAAATTAGTAGATAAATTCACGTTGTCCAGCAGCAATGTCTCATTCCCTGAAAGTGATGTTGACAAACGCAGAGTAAAAGCGTAGACTAATATCGATAAGTTATCGATGATATGGAAGTCTGATATATCTGATAAAATGAAACGGGATTTCCTCTAAGATGTGATTTTGTCAGTACTACTTTATAGATGCACCACATGGTCACTAACAAAACGCGTAGAAAAAAAAGCTAGATAGGAACTGTACAAGAATGCTATGAGCAATCATGTCCTAATCCAGGAAACAACACTTTACGAAATTGCAGTTGTACGGCCACTTACCCCTCATCTTAAAAACTCTCAAAATAAGACGAACAGGACATGCTAGAGAAGTAAGCCGGAACTTATACGACGTTCTTCTATGAAGCCCTAACATGGACGTGCCAGCGTTGGCCGACCAGGAAGAACTTATTTGTAGCAGTTCTGTTCGGACACAGGGTGTAGTTTGGAGGACCTAATGGAGTGATGAATGATAGGGATGGATGGTGAGGGAGAGAGTCAGGGAAATCCGTCCTGTCATTACATGTTTATGATGATATAGATTGTTAATGAATAAACATTCCTCTTGGATCAATAATTAGGACCCGAAAAGGATCATATTGGACACGGGAGTTCTGAAAACGAAGGAGTGCTTAATATTTCCCAAATTTCCCTCCTATGCAGCTTAGTATCATATCCAATGCACTCGTTTGGTGTGTTCTGAACCCCTTCGTAGCGATTCAGTCGGCCCATTCAACAGCCTCGGCCGACTTGGCTGGTAAATCAAATTATAGAGAAAATGTGTAAAATATCACAGTATAGCAAGTGCAGGTTAATTGGAGACTCTGAGGAAACGGTTAATCACATTATTAGTGAATGCAGCCACCAATTATAAAGGTAGTACAAGATTACGTACGACTGGGTAGGAAAGGGATCCACGGAGAATTAGGCAAAGCATTAAAATTTGATCTTACTACCAAATCAATACACACAAACTAGAATCCGTCCGAGAGAATGAGACACATCAAATTCTCTGGGATTTTAAGATACAAACAGATCACCCAATCCAGGTCAGAAGGCCATACCTAGTTTTTATTGACAAGAAAAAAGTATTTTCATCAAGTAAATTTTGACGTTTTGGCTGGTCAAATGTGAAAATAAATCAAAACAAAAAGATTGACAAATACTGAAAAAGAACTGAAAAGACAATGGGCCGTGAGAGTAACGGTGATATAAATTCTCGTTAGTGCACTTGGAATGGTCTCAAAATCTTGGCAAATTGCTTGAAGAATTGGAAATAAGAGGAAGAGTCAACATCATACGGACGACAGCTTTACTAAGATCGGCTAGAATACTGAGAAGAGTCCTGGAGACATGAGGAAATTTGTGGTCATATTGACTTTAGTGAAAGACTACCAACGAACACTGGTGTGAAAATCTTGCAAGTAATAAAATGATAATAAAATACACTTTTTCAAACCGCTCAATTTCTTGTAAGAGTACTATCAATGTGAGTGAATGATATAGCATAAAAGAGGCTGCAAAAAAAAAAAAAGTTACATAGAATACATATAATCATAAACTCCCGTCACTGGTGAAGTTCGAACATAAATTACCGAATAATATATAGAGTGGATTTTAACATGCTTGCTGTCACTTGGTTACACCAGATACTTCAACCTTCGCTAATAAAGCAAAATTTTCTTTTCTTTCTTTTCTTTTCTTTTTTATCTTACTTTTTAAAAATTATATGCACATACATATTTAAAAAAATCGGTAATAAGCTTATATATATATATATATATATATACAAAGCTAAGAAACGAAGAGT
Organism: Sepioteuthis lessoniana; assembly: GCA_963585895.1. Classification (NCBI taxonomy): domain Eukaryota; kingdom Metazoa; phylum Mollusca; class Cephalopoda; order Myopsida; family Loliginidae; genus Sepioteuthis; species Sepioteuthis lessoniana. Next base: position 111,061,891 of record OY757918.1, read on the forward strand.
GTCATAGTAGTTTTAAAATGAAGTAACCAGAGGTTATTGACTGTCACTAACGAGACATGTGCCATTTAAAGAATGTATATTATAAATAAAAGAGAATAACCATGTGACCAGCAATTCCAACCAATTGAAAAGTATGAAGGGAAAATACATCAGACGAATTTTATCTTTGCAATTTGGATTTGGAAACATTAATTACTTAAATCACTTCAAAGTTATGCTGCTAATACTGATCTCACAAGGTTGGGCCGTTAGTTTATATTTTGTTCACACATAAACAAAGATTTTGATATTATATATAACGCAATATGTTAATAAATAGTACGTATCATGTTGTTATTTATTTAGGAGCGCTAAGTTTATGAGAAGATTCTGTAAAGCCAAATAAAAGAGTTGCAAAACGCATTGTTGCTTATGTTAGTTGATTATTACCTTTTTAGACAAAACATAGGGACATTTCCAGCAAACAATTTTTAATGCATAGATTTGCTTCTCTGAGATCAAAGACTTCTGTAATTTTCAAGATCGACTATTAAATTTCAGAAAAGGATTTTTGATATATTTTGTAACGGTGGTTTGTCCAGTGCACGAGTTTGAAGAAAAAGCTGGGCCTCGTAAGTTGCAATTTCTTCAATTCAACGTTAAGTTAAAACCCATATATGTTCACTTGTTTGATAATGTTACTTTTTATTTGACCTAATTATCGGACAAACAATACAATCTCCAAGAATTTTTTTTTACTTCTACTACCTAGCAGTTTGCAAATATCAGGCTTTAATTCACTTTCGAATGTGTCACTCTCAAAATACCAAAGGATTTCAATTCTGGTCTTCCAAATTCGAATTTTTACTAACGAACCATGGTGCTCATTAGAACGCTTTTTCTGCTTAAAAAAACTTTCCTTCCAGACCAATTTCTTTGAAAACAAAAAAGGACATTTCTTCGCTGATTGAATTCAGCGTCTCGACAGAAAAAGGAAAAAATTGGGATTTGGCAAACGACCAGTAAATAAATAAGATTCATTCTTTATTTTTTTTTGTTAATTCCTTGGACAATTTTGGTGCCGAAATGTTTTGAAAGTTGATGAATTTTAATTTTTTTTTCTTTTTTTTAGCCAAATCGATTGGAAATTCTCTTTTCAGTCAAGTTTGGTAGTTTGTAGTTGGATGAGAATTTTTAGGTTTACTGAGCTTAGGTTATTATAGTACAATATAAACTGGGAAAAGAATGTTGAATTGATATATTTTATTTAGCCATTTCTCAAATGGTAAAAAAAGATGAGGAAAATCCATACTTCTTGAATTGAATCTGAACTTAAACCTCAGTTGTTAGCTGGAAAGATTCGATTATCTCAATTATAATCGGTGAAGTGAACTCTGGTAAGCTAAGCTTTGTAACTGGCAACAACTTCCGATTTGTTGATGATAAATAGGCAGTTGATGGTTAAAATTATATCCAGTAGATAATTAACTAAAATATGAATTACATAATGGAAAAAGCTGTGTTCCAGCTGATCACAGAATAAAACTGAAAGAATGTGAAAAGAAGGATAAGTACCTCGACCTTGCTAGAGAATTGAAAAAGCTGTGGAACATGCAAGTGACGATAGTACCAATTGTGATTGGTGCTTTTAGCACAATAACTAAAGGATTATTAAAAGGACTGGAGGAAACGCTGATTTGAAAAACTCTAATGAGTAAATAATATTAATATACTCCACTATTTCAAAATGTATAAAATACCCGACCAAGTCGTACAGTTTATCGAGAAAACCATGCAAACCTAGAGAGTGGAATTGAGAGCAGGAGGAAAAAGCTTAGCAGAGGTAAAGATATTCCTGGAAGATGCACTATCACCATTACTATTTGTAATAACTGTGATGCCACTCAACCACATCATTAGGAAATGCACAGCCCGTTACAAACTTTGTAAATCGTAGGACAAAACACTTAAGTACATGGACGACATCAAACATTTTGCTAAAAACAAAAATTAATTGGAAACCCTAATAAAAACTGTGAAAATAAACAGTCAAGATAAAGGAATAAAATTTGGCTTAAAAATGTGCCATGCTAGTGATGAAAAGTGGCAAACGAAACATGACAAGGAGTCGAACAACCGAATTAAGTAGTAATCGTAACGCATGAAGAAAAGGAAACCTACAAATACTTATGGATATTGGAAGCTGAAACCATCAAACAAGCGGAAATGAAAGAAAAAATTAAAAAAGAGTATCTCAGAAGAACCAGAAAATTACTGGAGACAAAACACTTTTGCATGAACCTTGTCAAAGAGATAAATACCTGGACTGCCCACCTCGTAAGATACTCAGGACCATTCTTGATGTGGACCAGAGAAGAAATTAAGCAAATTGACCAGAGAACAAGAAAACTAATGACCATGCATAAGGCACAGCATCCTATAGATGACGTTGACAGACTCTATGTATCAAGAAGAGGGGAGGAGAGGACTCGCCAGCAGTGAAGACAGCGTTGACGCATCGATACGACTTGAAGACTACATAAAAAAAGCGTGGAGGAAGACTGATTGCAGCCACCAGAAAAACGATGCGAGGACCAGCGGAACGACAATAACAGAAAAAAAAGTGGGGAGAAAAATGACTATATAGACGTTTTAAGCGACATCTCACGCGAAAAAAAATGTGAATGTGGCTAAGAAAAAGGAAATCTTAAGAGAGAAACTGAATCTCTTCTAATGGCAGCATAAAACTACGCCATAAGGACTAACCATATCAAAGCGAGAAAATTACACGCACAAACTCCTAAGGGATTTTGACATACAAACTTATCACATAATCTCGGCCAGAAGACCAGGCCTTGTAATAATCGACAAAGAAAAAAGAACTCACAAAATTGTGGACTTTGCTGTCCCGGCTGACCACAGAATAAATCTAAAAGAAAGTTTAAAGAAGGATACAACCTTGCTAGAGAATGGAGAAAAATACGGACATGAAGGTGACAATTATACCAATTGTGATTGGTGCTTTTGGTACAGTAACAAAAGGATTATTTAAGGGACTGGAGGACTTGGAAGTTGGAAGACGAGTCAAGACCATTCAAACTACAGCATTATTGAGAGCGGCCAGAATACCGAGAAGAGTCCTGGAGACTTGTAGAGACTTGCTGTCATTCACATTCCAGTAAAAAACTATCAGCTAAAACTGATGTGAAAAACTCTCAAGGAGTAAATAATAATAATAATGATAATATCTCAGGAGAATTAGAAAACTACTCAAGACAAAGCTCTCGAGCAGTAACCTTATCAAAGGAATAAATACTTGGGCTGTACTCCTCGTTAGATACTCGGGACCCTTTCTCAAGTGGACTAGAGATGAACTTAGACAAATGGATCAAAGAACTAGAAAACTAATAACCGCGTACAAGGCATTACATCCCAGAGCCGACATGGACAGACTATATGTACCAAGAAAAGAGGGAAACCAAAAGAGACAAACTGAATCTACTTTATAGCAGCACAAACAAATGTAGAAAAGATTATGTCAAAGCAAAAATAGATAATACTCATGAGAATAGCAGGTATAGGCATTATGATGCCAGGTACGTTAACGATGTTCTAAGGAAATGCAATAAACTAGCACGAAAGTAAAATAAGAGCAGATGTGAGTGGGTGGGAAAGGTTATCCACTGGGGATTATGCAAAAGATTAAAGTTTGACTATAATAGCAAATGCCATGAGCGCAGTTTTGGAAGTTGAGGGTGACACTGATACCAATTGTAATTGAAAATTGAAAGGCGCAGCCTACATTACAAATGCTTACTGTGTAGGAATGTTGATTTTAATACGGTGTGGAATATAAAGTTGTGTATAGAAATGTACGATGATGACCAGACATTCTCATAAAACTTTGGTTTACAATACAATACAGTAAGAATAATACAAGACATGACAGAACGATAGCTCACATTCTAAACTGCCTCCTGTGTGGTTCAAGTGAACTTACGTACGTGGTAATGGTAACTCCATCAAGCCAATGTCTTATCATTTTTGTTAGATACGGTCAATTACGATTATAGCTTTAACTGGCCAATTTTTAAAGGTTGACAAAAAGACCAAGGGTCATATCTAGCGATATGTCTGCCAATTACTGGGATCCTTTGATTCTTTCTTTTAATTGATGAACCTATAGTATTGTATTTTTTTACATAAAGCAGTATCAATTTTCTATGTGGAACAGCATCATTCTAACGTAACAAGAAATGAGCGCGAAAATCTCTAGATAACAAATACATTTTCACCAATCATTAAAAAACGGTTTAATAGCAAACTCACGATTTGTATTGGTCCAAAAAATTATCTCAACTGATTATTAAATAGAAAATGATAAAACATCAACAAGACAGGGCTGCTATTGCCATTTAATTGAATTTATTTGTAACACAGGTGAAGGTTTAAAATCTGGAAGGTATTTCTTTAGCACTCTGTATTCTTTTCTTTTTTTTATCCAAAAAATTTTCGAAATATAAGTAGCCATTTAAATAATTATTATCAATACGATTACTAAAATATCAACGTAAATTACTTAATGTATAATGTGAGTTATCACCCTTTTTAAAATCAGTGCGTAGTTTTGCTTCAGTTAAAGATATCCAAATTCATGAAAATCAATTGGTTATTTAAATAATCATAAAATATATAAAATGAAGATGAAAACATACAGAAGATTACATTAATACTTCCTTAAAATAAATTCAAAATAATTTTTAAAAAAGACAAACACTCACACACTCTCTCTCTCTCTCTCTCTCCCTCTCTCTCTCTCACACACACACACACACACACATATGAAATAATTTTTATTCTTAATTAATTTTCTTTTGATATATTTAATTAGATTTCCATGGGTATATAATGAGAATCATTTGATAAATAAGGGACATTTTTGAAAGAACCAAAATATTTTTTTTTCTATTTTTTTTCATAAAATACCCTCTACATTGTTTGAAATTGGCTTATAGCAAAAATCATCTTATACTTGCAAAAATACTTCTCTTGAGGCTATTCAAAATGGTGTCCAATCAAACAGAATTATCTAGGCTTGAACTAAGGCATTTCATCAAATTTTTGGTGGTTAAGAATGAAAGCCACGCAAAATTTACAGAAGAATGTGTATTGTGTACAGACAAGCTTACTTTAAATAAAATGTTTACAAATGGTTAAAGAATTGATGGGCTACTATAAGTCTGCGTCTTTTCGATGCATTTTTGAAGTAGGGCCACTCTGACTCTTCTGTAAAGAAAAAGCTCCTGGCGCAAAAGTCAATAAAGAAGGTCATCTTGATAGTCTTCTGAGACATGAAAAAAAAACATCACTCTTCATTCCTTTGAAAAAGACACACATGTAAAATATTGCCTACTCCTTTGGCGAAATTCATCAAATGAGATTAATTTTGAATGATCATTCCATATTCAATTTAATTTTAGGCAAAAGTACCCATTTACAATCCTTGGATCCTTTGTCAGACGTGCTGGTATTACTCTCTGAACCGATTACAATTCATTGGTTGAAAAATAACGCAAGTTGCAATAAGAAAAAACTCAATAGCAGTATTTATATACACATTTACAGAACATCTATGGATAAAATCAAAGAAAACGGTTTCAAACTAACAAAAGAAAGAAGCAGAAGGTACCCCGCAAAACAGTTACCGACCCAAAATACGCCGATGATATAGGGCTTCTGGCAAATGCACCTGCCCAAGCCGAAACCCTGCTACATAATCTGGAACGAGCTACTGCAGGCATCGGCCTCCATGTCAATGCGCATAAAACGGAATATATGTGCTTTAATCAAATAGGCGACATCTCCACAGTAAACAGTAGCTCTCTGAAACTAGTTGACAAGTTCACCTACCTAGGAAGCAGCGTCTCATCAACCGAGACAGACATCGACACGCGACTAGCAACGACATGGACAGCTAACGATAGGATATTGGTCATATGAAAGTCAGAACTGTCCGATAAAATGAAGCATAGTTTCTTCCAAGCAACGGCCGTGTCGATACTGCTATATGGATGCACTATATGGACGCTAACTAAATGTATGGAGAAAAAGCTTGACTGATATTACACAAGAATGCTGCGAGCAATACTGAACAAGTCCCAGAGGCAGCACCCCACAAAGCAGCAGCTGAACGGCCAACTACCACCCATCACGAAAACTATCCAAATTAGATGAACCAGACATGCAGGACACTGCTGGAGAAGTAGGGATGAACTCGTAAGAGATGTACTCCGGTTGACCCCTTCACATGGACGAGCCAAGGCAGGACGAGCAGCTCGAACCTACATACAGCAGCTCTGTGCCGATACTTTAACAAATTCCTCATCCCTCCAGGTCTCCTCTAAATATTCTAGATCTCAGGTGTACTGCGGTCTCAGTTGATCCAATTTTGCTTCTGCACCAATTAAATCGTTCATTTCAGTAATGTTGTCCGTTGACATAAGTTGCAATATTTCATTTAATTTTTCGATGTTTATCATAACTCTTTCCAGTCGTAATTCCTTATGAATGTTAACGCAGTCCTCTGTTCTATCATGATCTTTTTTAATAATCCAACATTTGTTCTGTCTTGGTTTGTTAATATTGATACGTTTCTGGGTTCAGTGGTTATTTGGTTTTCAATAGTTTGTGTTTCAGTTCATTTAGGGATTTCTATTTGAGTATGATCTTTATGATTAACCTGTCCACATCTTTCTATAATCTTTAGGTCAGACGACCAGCCTTTTTGAAAATCCACCTAGCTTGGTTGGCAAAGCCTTGACTTGTATCCAATGTAACTGATTCTATCCAGATCTTCCTCACCCGTCTCCTATATCCTCTTTCCACAGGACTGCTTTGAAAATAACAGTCAATAATTTTTTGTTGTCTACTCTGTTCATTTTTTTCCTTAGATTTTTTCAGCTTCATTGTTGCATTGTTCTTTGTTTTTCTTACCCGAATTTAAACAGCCAACATTCGCAGGATGTCGATTGTTTCTCTATATTGCTTAACAAGGGAGGACATGACGATCATGATACCTAAAACATTCATCAGAGCCTCACGTAGATTTAGATTTAAATTTGTCATTTTTCATGCTTAGTATATTGTGGTTATACCAGACCCTGAATTTCATTATTAACCGTGCTCCTTTCACAGAATTATTATTGTTTGCGATGCTTTCCCATACAAGTTGTAACTGGTTATGTTGACTTTCATCAGGTTATCGACCAAATGGAAATCTGATATTTCTAATAAATTAAACAAGGAATAAATTATTCCATGATGTGGTCGTATCAGTACTATTATGCCGATGCACCACTTGAATTATAATGAAATGCTTGAAAAAAAGCTTGATGTAAACTACACAAGTATTGTGTCGGCTGTTTTGAACAAATCCTACAAGCAGCTGCCTGCAAAGCAGCAAATCTAAGGTTATTAACTTCTTATCTTACACACAATTTCTGTAAAACGAGCTAGACATGATGGAGAAGTCACAAGGAATTTATAAGTGATGTCCTCCAATTGACACTGATCCACCAGTTCTTGCTGACCAGGAAAAACGTACATTCATTAGCTCTTCGCAGACACCTGATGAACTCTAAAGAACTTACCACTGGTCAATAGAGACGGACAGCGATAGAGAGAGATAGAGACATAGACAGACAGAGAAAGGCACCGGAATTCGTGCTGTCACCATGTCTTGGTGATGATAATGAATCCTCATCCGAAAAAAATGAAATGATGAACCAAGTATATTCGTTGAAAAAACTCATTTTCAGAAAGAAATATATTTAATCCGTCGTTCAGAGTAGAATGTTTAATTTGAAGAAAGTTAAAAAATTTTATTTTTTACCCTATTTAGTGAAGGATGGACGTTAAGTTTAAGCCATAGTGGGCAGCAATGTAAAGGTAATATTTAAAAATTTATTTGGATTTAATTTTTTAGGGAACAACACAATTGTCTGAAAAAGGTCTTTATCGTCTATATTTGTCATTTAGAATATATCTCTTCAAATGAAGGTTTAGTGATATTATTAAAGGTGTCAGTTCCTCATTTGGCGATGAGAGTTGATTTGCAATGTTTATATTTTGTCTCTCAGAAAAAATTCACATGAATAAAATTGCAACTCTATGAAAACTTAAATATCTGTTTTTATTCCTGAAACTGTTATAATAAAGAGCGAATAGAAATATTTACGATTTGAACAATTTGTTTTTTTGAATATCTTCTTTATTGATTTTGTTCTTAGTTTTGTTTGCAGGAAATATAAGAAGCATACTAGAGACATGCATAGTAAATATTCATGATATGGACACAATGTTGAGTTGTGTATGAAAATTGCTACTAGATATCAAGAGCAGTAGCATATATACAAAGAGTACACTCACACACACACACACACACACACACATCTGCATATATAGACAGACAAACAGACAGACAGAAAATACACACACACATGCGCATATATAGACGGAAAGACAGACAAACACACGAACACACACACACACACACACACACATGCATATATATATATATATATATATATATATATATATATATATATACATATATTAATAACGCAGTTGCCTATATTGGTAAATAAAGTATGTTCAATATCTGCCAAAGCGCATAGTTAAGTTAGGATATCGTAGAAACAGAGTCTACGGTGTGTGATGATTACTAGTATCTTATCAATGTGTGAAGGAAACTAAGTATATATATATATATATATATATATATATATATATATATACAGGGTGACCACAAAAAAAAAACAACCATTATAACTTCTACAAAAATATATGGGTTCTATTTTTTGGGGTCATCCTATATATATATATATATATATGTATATAACAACTGCAACCTTTTGAAACATTTTATCCTTTGTTGTTCATTGTCTAAGCAATCATTTCTTTCGAGGTTGTACAAAGAGGGTTGTTCACCTGGAGTTAGGGGTTACTTGTGTCTACAAATGGGTGCCGTAAGACTTTTCAGTTCGGCTTGACTTCTTTTGTTGTAGGCATATCGATTCAACCAAAATGTCGGTTATCTAATGCTTTTTTCTGATGCTCAGTCCCGGCCAGATTGACACAAAAGTATTGTCTATTAGGCAAAATCTCTCTCTGTTCTTTCCCCAACTTTCATTTGGTCAAATATAAAAACGTCGTTCAGCCAAACTTATACGCCTGTGAGTAAATTTTATCGGAGCATAAGACTCTGAAATCCCTAAAACATAAACACCTGCAGCAAAAGGCTTGGTACATCAAACAGAGAAGACTAATAGATTCCAGTATTATCGGCACCACTTCACCAAAGAATAAACATATATGCCTATCCATAAATAAAATCATCCGTTTCGGGAATTATCAAACTAAACCTTTAAACTGACACCTGCAGATATTGGCATCATCCTGACATTAAGAGCAACATCATAATCTACATGAAAATACGGATGTAAATATCAAGTTGCATTCAAAAATATTGTTATTATATAAAATGCTGAAAAATGGCAAGATATTTTGTCAAATTTTATTAAGGAAGCCATTTAGCGCCTTAATATCTCAAAATATTCACAAAGCGCCTTCTATTTTTGATTGTGTGTGTCTTGTTCGTGTGTATATACGAGGTGCATACGATAAGTTTTCTGACTTTTTTCGAATAGGAACTTTTATTGATAGTACACACATGAAACTCTAGTCCCCTTCAAAGTAATCTCCTCCGCCTGTAATGCACTTGTTTTACCGTTCCAACAACCCCTGGAAGGCCCCATGGAATTCCTCCTGTGTGAGCGTGTCAATGACCTTTGTCACAGCCTCTTTCATCTCCTCAATTATCTCACAACGTCAGCCTCTGAGCTTACGGAATTACCAAAAGTCACTGAGAGCAAGGTCTGAACTGTAGGGAGGCAGATGACCTGTCTTGATGCCCGTCTTGTTCAAATAGTCTGTGACAAGGATGGAGTTGTGGACTAGTGCATTGTCCTGGTGGAAATGCCACTGACTCGATTTGAAGAGTGCTGGCCTCTTCCCTAGGAATCTCTTCCCGAACTCCCTTAAAACCTCAACATAGTAACCCTAACCCTAACCCTTTGGCCAATCAACTCTGCTGTATTGACTACCTTACTCCTCCCAGACCTCTCATCATCCCTCACAGACGCCCTGCCTTCCTTGAATCTCTTATGCCACTCAAAAACTGATGCTCGATTCATGCAACATGGTCGAAAAGCAGTCTGAAGCATTCCATACGTTTTTGTGGGTTTTTTCCAAGTTTAAAACAGATTTTTATTGCATATCATTCTTCTAAATTGTCAGATTGCACTTTTGAAATTCCCCAGCTGTGACAATCAGGTTTTAGTAGGGTGTAGTGCAATTAATGCTGTAGCTGTTCCTTTGAAGCTGAAATCATAAAAATTGGTCAGTCATCTCATAAGATGTATAGCAATAACTTACGGAATTTTCAAGAGTCTACGACATTTTTAAATGCCTGTACAAAAAAGTCTGGAAACTTAGCGTATGCACTTCGTATATTTACCCAATCTACCCGCAACGGACGGGATGAGACACAATTTCAATTTTTAAGTGAACTAAATCTGGTTTGAATTCACCTTGACTAGTTGCCTTACAAAGGCTAAAGAACCCAGGATGTCCTACAATTTACGCATTGTTGGGGGTTGGGCAAGCAGATGGATTCATATCTTTTCTAAGGGCATTAGCACGAAGAAAAATGCAGTCTCGTCCTAGATTTGAATCCGAGGGGTCAATTCCATTTTCTATAATGTTGACCGTTACACTAAGTGTGCCTCCTCTTGTACACGTTTTTATGTTTATGTGCATATACATATGCGTCCATGGCTGTGTACATGTGTGTATGTGTCCGTGTATTTGTGTGTGGGTGTATATATGTGTGCGCGTATATATTCGTGTATTTGCATATCTGTGTCCGTGAGTATATATATATGTATATATATTTCTCCATGTATATATGGTTGTCCGTATGTGTGGGTATTCGTGTGTGGATTTGTGTACATATGCATATATGTGCGTTTACACTGATGCATGGGTGATGATATGGGAATCTTAAAAATTAATTTTTCACCCATTTTTTTTTCTTTGAGGAATTCTGAGTTTTAGGTTCCCGAAACATAGTAAAATTAAAAAAAAAAAACAACAACGCCGTGTTTAGAACAGGCAAAGAATGAAGAGTTCTCTTGTTTTTAATTCTTTATTGAATTTTGTTGGAATGGAAGAAGAAACCTGATAAACTCTGAAACAAATGAACATGAAGAATAAAAAGTAATTTCTATTGCCTTAGATAATTCCCTTTATGACCGGACTGAGATTATATCTCTCAATATGTTAGAACTATTTTATCAAAGTATGCTGGAGGTTTCATTTTCCTTCTGTTATATATAGGATGTACAATAAAATGCATGCATGCACTCACAGAGTCACATATAAATACTACAGATTTTTTTACATAATGAAAGTTTTTGCACGTCATTTGAAAATGTTTGTAAAATCACAAATCTTTGATAGCATTCGAACCGAGTATCTTTTTTCTCTTCACACAGAGACAACATATTCTCCGAGAAAACCACGTGGTTCACGACACCAATTCTTTTTTTATTCTTTTCGTTCTTCTGCTAATGCGCGCGTGCGATTCAAGAACGTCACTGTTTGCACTTGTTCGGAGTGAGGGAAGAAAGACTCTTTTACATTTCAATCGACACAAATTATCTTACCAATTTTCTTTGCTTTCGTTTTGAGCATCTCCCCTTACCTACCCTCATACTTTTGTTATTTCCTTCTCTCATTAACACACACACACACACACACACACACACACACACACACACACACACACACACACACACACACACACACACACACTTTCTCTCACTCTTTCTCTCTCAAACCTCTATCTTTTTCATTGCTTCGTTTATCACTTTTCTCTTTCTCTCTCAGGTGATTTTCTCACTGCGTGTATATAAGGCATTAATGTGAAAGTTCTTCGAGTGTTCCAATATGTGTTTTGTGTTTTGAAAGTGGTCCTGAGTAATTATATTCGATATGGCAAGATGAGAGTCTTAAGAAGTGTGTGTGCGTGTGTGTGTGTATGCGCCTACACTTGAGAATATGTGTATATGCCAACGTATGTATATACGTACGTGCGTATGTGTGTGCATGTGTATGTACAGATGTCTGTACGCGAATTTTTTTTATTCTCACCATCAAAGTCAGCCATAACCCTGACGTTCTGTGAGCTTTGACGTCATCAACTGTTGCCAGGGACGACGCAAATCAATGCCGGTTCTCTTTCTCTGTCTCTCTCTCTCTCTCTCTCTCTCTCTCTCTCTCTCTCTCTCTTACTTTTTTTCTCTGTCTCTCTCTGTCTCTCTGTCTTTTACACATTATACGCACGCTCATACACACTCGAACGTTTAGTTGTTTGAGATAGCTTGTACACTCTCACTGATACACATATATGCCTTCAAGCAGAAACAGTAAGATGCACAAAACACACAGTCTATACACGCACGCACATGCACTCTCTCTCTCTTTCTCTCTTTCACACACAGCGACTTGCACATAGTTATATATATATATATATACATTCTTTCACACACATTTCGATTTTACCATTTTCACACACACACACACACACACACACATATATATATATATATGTACAACTTTTCTCATTTGATTCTCTCTTTATATATATATATATATATATGTGTGTGTGTGTGTGTGTGTGTGTGTGTGTGTGTGTGTGCATAATGGGATATTCAAACCAGAAAAGTTTGCATAAAAGAGTTCTCGATGCTCTTATAGTTGAGCAAGTATAAAACGTTTAAAATATTATAATCTTATATATTGTAACTTAAAATTTCATGTTGTGTTAATACACATACACACACACACACATACACACATATATATATATATATATATATATATATATATATATATATATATATATATATTAGTTTAATTTAGTCCTGATTGGAAGACAGAAGTATAGAGTTCTTCGTGAGAATCGAACTTCCAAGTGAGTTAGTCTCGCACGCAAAACATTATGCCATGCAATTTATCCTAAAATCTACACGTAACATAAATTTTGCGCAAGGATGAAATCATGTGGTGCCTAATGGGAATCGAACTCACTTCTCATGAGTAATTGATATCCTAGTTTAGATTGCTAGGTATTACTCGGCAAAGCTAAGAGTAGCTTAGTTTTGCAATGAGATTACAAATATCGGGCACTGATTCACTTATCAGCAAGACCAATTAAGCAACCATTACACCCCGACGACGCACACACACACACACACATATAGGTATAGATCTATGCATGTCTGGTGTAATGGTTACCGTCTCAGGAAATATATACGACGACCCAAGTTCAAATCCTGGACGAGATTATTTGCATTTCCCTTAGCACAAATACTTTTTTGGAAAGGTAAGAATCCAATAATTTTCCTAATAGCTATAGAAAAATAGTTGGGTATGCATTGCTCTTTAACTTTGGTGTTGCAACCGGTGTCAAAGAAGGAAAACTTTGAATTCGAACCTGTAAAACTCACCTTAAAATAGACCTTGTGTCCGATCCTGTTCGTGTGGAAGAGGAGATCTATCAATCTATCTATCAATAATTGATATAAGAATATATAGATATTAAAGAATGTGATAGATAGATAGATATTAGAGAATGTGATAGATAGATATTAAAAAAAAAAAACGAAGCCAAATACGAAAAGTTGTGAAGTAAATATGTTAACGTAAATTTATGTTTTTCAAGGCCAAATATTTAGAAATGAGGTAAAAAAAAATGGAGTTACAGCGATATTGTAAGAAAAAGAAAAGTGACCTGCTTTTAAATTTGGCTTTTATAATTATGATTTTCATGTTGACTTAAAAACCCGCTTATGGAAATATTTGAAAATGTCTTTTTTAATGAACCCCAATAGAAATGTATACAAAAATCAAATACACAACATTAGTGCAAGAATATATCCACAGCTTTTACAGATATAGGTACACTTTTACCAAAGTAGACGCTAGAAAACATTTTTAGCATAACATAGCAAATTTAGTCCTTAGTAAGTATCCAATTTTAACTTTTTTGGTATTCTTCTCCGCTACCTAATTATGGATATTTTGTATTGTCAATTAGGCAAATACTTTTCTATAGATTTCCTTGAATATAAACAGTTGTTTCGATTCTGAGAAGGTCTACAATCGTTAAATCATGAAACATGGCGAATATGTGTTTTGTATTTGCTCTGTGAATCATTTGTCTTTTTTTTTTAAATCTGTTTTTCTATATTCATATACTTGTAAATTCCTTTGAAACGTAACCTAATTAATATTTCAATGACGGAACGTTTTTATTCATTGTGATGAGACGTTTTTATGAGTAAGGAATTCAAGCAAGACTTTTGATTTCAGAAAGTTCTAGCATTTCTGACAGCTCAAACATTGGAAGATGCTCATCACGACATATTTACGATATTTTACATTATACCACTATTTAGGGGATAAAACGTTTTCAACGCCAACATTAATGTAATGGGGTAAACTTCGTTTCCTACATTGGTTCACAATTGAAATGAGCTCGATTTTTGTTGGGTGTGTATTAGAATAAACAAATCCTTGAAATAGGTACGGCGCAGTTAAATATAAAAAGGATCTCAAGTTTAAAGGATACAAATTCAAACTTATCGAATGTTATTTTCGATTCAGTCTTCTCACCTAAAGATCGAAGACTAACGAACAATGTGTTGCAATAAAAGCAACAGAAATGAAATACAAGTGAAAATAGAATTTATAATAATATGTAAAGTTACAAGTACAACCAACAGCAATCTCATGAATAGAAATTTATGTTTTAAAGCCAAACTGAAGATGACTCAATTACAAAACGAAATGTTCTTCAGCTGAAAAATAGAGAAAACCATTCCAAGAGACTCTAGATGCAGTTTCCATTAAGGGGGAAAAATCCCCAAATAATTAAAATATCAGTAAATGTCCCAATTTCTGTATCTTATTTAAAGTTGTTCAAACGATTTATCCAAAAAAAGAATTTCAAAGCGTCTTTTAAAGTTGCAATTTTTCAGATACTTGTAAAATTTGATATATTAGATTCTTTCTGACGTGCAACAACGAGGTCAAATATGAGAGAAAGAAACGGATGGTCCTCATATACTTATATCACTTCAATGCCTCCATTCTCTCTCTCTATCTCTCTCTCTCTCTCTCTTACACACACATACGCACGCCTGTGCGCGCGCACAAACACACATACGCATACACATAAATTGAAAATTTACATATTTCTACCGGTATTCAACAAATAAATATATTAGTTTCAAAAATCACGTGCATTCCCATAATTCCATAACGTCAAAAACGAACACACCAACATAATGAGAGAAAGAGAAAAAATATTGACAGAGGCGAAGATAGGAGTTGAATGAAGACAGATGTGCGATGGTTTCTTTGTTAGTGAATTCTGTTTTTATAAGTAAATACATCGAGGAGTAAAAGATGGAATAAAAGAATGAAGACGGGAAGAAATAAAGAAAATTCGAAATTAGAAGGAATTTGAAAGAAGGAACAAAAGCCAAGATGGTCGTCTTAAAATCAATTTAGACACATAAATAGTAATAAATGGATTTATTGACAGATTAAGAGTTAGACCGATTGATTTAAGTATCCTCTCTCCCCACTCTCTCTCTCTCTCTCTCTCTATATATATATATATATATATAGAGAGAGAGAGCTAACTATATATATATATATATATATATATATATATATATATATATATATATATATATATATATATACATATATATATATATATATATATATACATATATATATATATATATATATATATATATATATATATGAAACCGGACATTGGCCTAGCGGTTAGAGTGTTCGCCAATGGCCCGGGAGACCTGGGTTCAATCCCTGGTCGAGTCATACCAAAGACTCAAAAAATGGTACTTGATGCCTCCTTTCTTAACACTCAGCATTATAAGGTAGGGGTCAAGGGTAAAGTGGAGCAATCCAGGGAAAGGAGTTGCGCCCTCCCCTACACCTTAGTGTAGTAAGCTATCGAAAAGGGAGCCTTCGGGTCACCCTTGACTATGGTCGCCAACGTTTTTATATATATATATATATATAGAGAGAGAGAGAGATAACTCGGTGCATAGCAGCGATTCATGTTTGGCTCAAGCAAAAAACAAGGAGTAAGAACTTGAACAGCTAGTTTCTTATGCTAGGCTGGTTAGAATTTTGACGGTTCATAATCTTTTTTCAAAACTTCCATCTCTTTGACGACAATCACTTCTACTACTACTACTACTACTCGATTGATAGATACGAAAAAGGCCAGATCGATCGATAGATAGATAAATAGATAAGGAAATAGGCTCATTGGTTAATGTAGGATGGTGGATGGCATTCAAGCCGAGGTAAAATATAAAAATAATGAATGCATATTTTTACTCAAGAAATCATTGTTTCCTTGAAGATACTGCTGTAATCCTATGGTATCTTGGGAAAATCATGTAAAAGAGCGCAAATATTTCTAACAAATGAACTTCAAAATGCAACAAGTTCACTTCGTGTTGGTAGTCAGGATGTAGATAAAGACCTACGAGGGAAATATGCGACAAGAGACTTAGAAGAAGCGCTTAAGAGCAACAATTATTGATGGAACGGAGAATAAAGACAGAAAAGAGAAGATTTAAAAGCGAATTGAGAAGGTAAAGGTCGTCTGAAGATAAAGCAATTTGTGAATTTTCAAAAAGAATTTTAAAAGGTTGCAGATAACGCAACAGTGAACAAATGAAATAAAATGAAAAAATTCGGATGAACGAGGAAAATAATGGGAAGAAGGAAGAAATTTGTCGTCGATAAAGACAACTAAGACTACAATATATATATAGATGATCAAACAAAAAAATATTAAAGGTTATATATATATATATATATATATATATATATATATATATATATATAATGTTTTTTAATGTATTTTTAAATACTACATACACAGATGAGCAAGAATATTTTGATCAGCGATATGTGACAAGAATGATAAATAGTATCTCGTAAAAAAAAGTATTTATGATGACCAGAAATATACACGTGAGTAAGTTGGCCAAGAGCATTTTAATGTGTTGAATACCGTACTGATTAATGAGAAGAAATATTTTATTAACATTGATAAAGTTCAATGTTCTTTACCTAGAAGAGGAAGAATTTTCAAAATAACATAGCGTCTGAGGTACACTTGTTGAGTTGTAGATAGAGTTTTTCTGCTACGATTCGGGTAAATAAAATCATCGGTGCACAAAGGGAATCGTGGCTTTTTCGCCAAAAGAAACTGCTGTAATATTAAATGAGACTCAAATCACATGTAGGTTACCTGAAGATGACAAAAGGACACCATACATAGAACCTTTTCGTCTATAAAGGACAAGTAAAGATAACAAATTGTTGCATTGTGAGGGTCTTGATGAAAGTTGAAAGATGAGATGCTGAGATGACCATGGGTAAAAAATCAAACACATGACCACATAAAAATAACATTCACTTTATTATGGTATTTCAAGCCCTATGCAAACCAACTCCAAATCTGTACTGGCTAGTTGACTAGGACTGTAGAATACGCCGAACTGCACTTTTGCAGAGGGTTAAGATCAGGACCCTCCAATGAAGTAACATATTGGCAGTGGGTGGTGATCTGTAATACTTGAGGAAAGAATCCTGGTGGTTGAACAGTCCATGATCCGAAAAAGTGATTAACAACACTCAATTTTGGTTATTATTCAATTGCTATTGTTAAGCCTTAACACCAATATGATTGCCTCGAACAAATTCTTCAAATTGCTCTTGAACTCAACTTTGCGCTAAAAGCACTTGAACGTGGTGAGTGAAAGTCAATTGTGGTGAGATATCGACAATTGAAACAATTTTAATGTTGGAAAAATATATAAACAGGATTCAGCATTAAACAACCCTCAAGGTTTGATATTGATTTTGGTTATTTGGTTTAATTAACAAATAACTAAACAGAATATATCGGGAAGACTAGGAATTGTAAATTTTGATTTGTGAATAATCTACAAAATCATTCCCAATTTCTAATAGCGATCGGGTTACATTAGTCGCAAATGTGGGTCCTTACTTGACTTTTGCGGGTTACCAACTGATTTGAACCTTTTCAAAATTCAGTCACTCAGGTGACTGTTTCTTACACCTACCGCAAAATTTCTCGTGGTTGCCCCTTTCTTTCAGGAAAATTAAGCAGCTGTGTGAGTGCGTTTATTTGTGTGTGTGTGTGTGCATCATTATCAGAGGGAAATGATCAGAACCGAAATTAACAAGGTAATAGAGGAAGTAATATGGCTTACGAAAGATCCTGCTAGAAATCACGGGATTCTATCAATCATAAGGAAAGTAATTTTTTGAGTCCATCATCATCATCATCATCATGTCGTGCTGATAGCGCAGATATCCCTGACCCTCTCTTGCCACCCCTCCATATCATGCACCGCTCCCGGGAGGTCTTCAAGGCTACATCCTGTATCGCCAGGGAGCTGTTGTATGTAGGTTCTAGCTGGTTGTTGCTCGTCCATGTGCAAGGGTCCACATGAGTTCGTCCTTACTTCGCTAGCAGTGTCCCGTATGTCTGGTTTGTCTAATTTGGATAGTTTTCATGATGGGTGATAGATGGCCGTACAGCAGCTGTTTTGTAGAGAGTTGCCTCCAGGACTTGTTCAATATTGCTCGTAGCATTCTTGTGTATTTGCCATCAAGCTTTTTCTCCACACGTTAAGTTAGCGTCCATGTGCTGCATCCATACAGCAGTATCGACACGTTCGCTGCTTGGAAAAAACTGCGTTTTATTTTATCGGTCAGGTATGACTTCCATATGACCGATAGCCTATCGATAGCTGTCCGTGTCTTTGCTAGTCAAGTGTTGATGTCATTCCCGGTTCATGAGACACTGCTTCCGGGGTAGGTGAACTTGTCCACTAGTTTCAAAGGAGCGCCCTGTAGTATGGAGATGTGTTTTGTCTGCGTTGACATGGCGTCCTATGCCACCTGTCGTTCGTTTCAGACAATGTAACAGAGTTTCAGCTTGAGTGGGTGTCTTTGCTAGAAGTCCTATGTCATCAGCGTAGTCCACGTTCGTTATAGTTTCTGTGGGATATCTTCTGCTTCTTTCCTTCGCCAGCTTGAAATTGTTTTCTTTCATTAAATCTATTGACGTTCTAACCAAGTAGTCTAGACAGATAATAAACAGGTATGGGGCGAATGTATCTCCTTGCAGCATACCTGCAACATTGACGAAGTAGTCCGTGTCTCCATCCAGTGAACAGACAGGTTTTTTGCCTGAACACCTCCTAAAATTTGACGGATACTCAAAATATGTGATGACGTGGATCGATTCCTCCGAAAGCCATTTTGGGTCTTCCTAAATATTTTCTCAATTTTGGTTTCTATGCGGTTGCGTAGTAGAGCATTGTAGATCTTGGCCGCTAAGGCAATTCCAAGGTAATTCTTCTTGGGGAAAGGGAGGATACATCCCTTTCTCTATCTGTCTATTGTAGTCTGGTTATATACGGTGTTACAGTATCGGAGCAGTATGTCGTCGAATTCCTTTGTCTTCCATACTTCTGGGGGTATTTCGTGGGAAACCTGCTGCTTTCCTATTTTTAATTTTTCTTAGTACTAAATCGAGTTCTTCTTGCGTAAACTGTCCTAATCAAATGTTTAGTTGATTACTAATATTTTTGTGATTGGTTTGTCTGTAACTTTCGGAGGTTTTCCGAGTGAGTTGTTTCCACAGGTGTATTCGTTCTTCTTGGCTGGTAGCTTTTATTTTAACTCTCGCAGTAGTCATCCTCCTGCCCATTTCGTTTACCGTCTGCAATGCTATCCTAGATTGTCTATCTTCAACCATATCTCTAATCTTATTGATCTGATATTTTATGCATTCTGTTTTTTTTTTTTTTTTAGGTATACATGAGCTCATTTTGTACCTTCTCAAGTTTCTGATATATATATATATATATATATATATATATATATATATATATATATATATATATATAACGGACAATGTATACTTCTTCGAAACCGCATTCTTCTTTGTATGTTGGCATTTTCCTGGAGAACCTTTTAGCCTGCAACATTGCCCCGTTTGTACTGGGATAGTTTCAGACACCTGAAGGAAACACCAGTATTGCTCTATCCATCAATACTTTTTAGTAATTATAACAAGTCCACTCAGCTGAACCCACCAGTTTAAACAATTTCTATTATAATTCTTGTGACCTGTGCTGCTGAAAAGAGGTTTTATGAACAGGATATTTCAAAAAATGTTAACATGCTTGTAGGCGAATATTTATTATTTAATTTCAAACAGTCTGCTCATAATGATCATCCCGGTCAACACATTTTTGGAATTTCCCACAAGTGATTAAAAATCATTAATATTTCAATCGGACTATATTTTAAAGAAAAGCAAAACTAATATGGCAGGGATTGGAAGATTTCAAAAGTATGTAGCCTTGGATGGTGAAAATGTGGATATTTTAAAAGCATTACATTAAAGAGGAGTCCCCCCAGAAATGTTAACATTTTCTGAAATACCTTCTATATATATATATATATATATATGTGTGTGTGTGCGTGTGCTCGCGCACGCGTGTGTGAGTGTGTATGTGATTATATATACACACACACACACACACATATATATATATATATATGTGTGTGTGTTTGTGTGTATATTTAGCACACACACACACACACACATATATATATATATGTGTGTGTGTGTGTGTGTGTGTGTGTGTATTTAGCACACGCACACTCACACAGAAAAAAAAACACACATACACATACATATACATATATATATATATTGTGATTTCAAAATTTTAGATGAATCAGAATTGAATTACAATAATTATATAATGAATAGTTGGAAAGTCAGAAACTCTTGGTGCCTCATAGGTATTTTCTGTAAAGGAACTATCCCAAAATCTTTGGTTGCAGCATGAAAAGGAACTGATTATATGCTTTAATATATGAAATAAGTATTTGAAGATCTTGTGGTCGATACAAAATTTAAATGTTGTTTTTTAAAGCATATGCTTTATAGAATATTCTGAAAACGATTAAAAATATTTTTAAATCCCCAAAAAAGGGAACCCTTTGTTTCGGTCACTTCTCCGCAGAAAATTATGTCAGTGGCCATAAAGGAAAGGGATGCGGTGACCAAAGGTCAAATCCTTGTCAATGCTGTTTGTATTTCATGCAGAGCTGGGAAAAGGTATGCGTCTAACTATTCTTCCTTGTACAATCGGTAAATAGTAGGATAGACTAGGTCTCTTTTACCTTGTTATTTCAACCGGTATTGGAAAAGGAAAACTCAATTCAAACCCCATTTAAAATTTTACTATATATCGCATCCTACTTGAGTGGGGAGGTTTGGTAAATATACACAAACATCTCAACATTTCCCCTCTTTGGAAATCTAGTTGAATATACAGTTTGACTTGGTGGACATGATAAACGAGGTGAGTCTACTTCAAAGAAAGGTAAACCATTAGTTTGGTGGTCATTGGCAAATGCTTCAGTATGCGACATTGTGATGTTTTTGATACATTCAGAGTCCTAATTGTTTTGGCTCTTATCCGTTCATGTTGATTTGCAATCAGGTTTCTATAAGCCAAAGTAAAGTCAAAGATGTCCATATCTTCCATTTGTCAGGTCGAATACTCGATGCAATCAGCTTTATTACTAAGTCCTTGATCGTTCAGTGATCTCTTGCAAAGAATTTAGCGATTTCTAATTAAATTTTTATACCTCTTAAATTTGAACACTTTTTGTCGTTTCATTATTGTTCAAACATACGTAACATTTGCGAGAGTTGTGCAGAAGAAATATCATCGAAATATTTTTTAGATTTCGATAATATTTCTTTGGTGCAACCCAGAATCACGTGTAATTGGACAAGATAAGGTTTATCAGTGCTATCAATATATATATATATATATATATATATATATATATATATATATATATGTGTGTGTGTGTGTGTGTGTGTGTGTGTGTGTGTGTGTGTGTGTGTGAATATAAAAACAAGAAAAAAACAAAATTTTGAAGATATATGTATTTATATGCAGTAAAGTTTTTGAAGTGTTTAATATAAAGACAAGAATATAATATTTTTTCTAAAAAAAGATGGAATAAGTATTTGCTATGGATGTTTTTTTTTATTTATAAGAATTAAGAATTTAGAATTATCAAAAAATTTTTCCAACATATTGGAATTACACTAGTTTTTTTTTTTTTTTTGTAAACAAAAATATATCTAAACACTTATTTCGTCAGTACATTTTGGAATAAAAAAATAATATTATACTATGAAGTTTCTCATTTTTTAGACTTATTCTTCAATTGAAAAAAAAAAACTTTGATGATTCATCATAATACTCCCTGAAGATGGTTTAACAACAACCTGAAACGTGAAACGATGCCACATTATCATATTTAAATAAATATATCCTCTGAATTTTTTTCATATTTTAGATTTACTTACCGTCCGATTTCTTTCCATCTGTCTCTGATATATATATATATATATATATATATATATAACCTGATAAAAAAACGTAGGATAAGAGGGATATAAGTGCGCATTTTCCCAACGCTTGAAGTATCACTTCATAGTATCTCTGTCAAATATTAAAGCGTCGTCACACATTCTATTTTATACGGGGGCATTCTGACGCCTTTGTGACATGAAGCATGAAAAATGGAGAAATTGTGTCCATGTTCACACGTTCGATTGTGCCCATTACATTAAACTTAGCATGTGTCATATTGACCCGGAAGTTTCATTCAAATATGGGATATGAATGTCGTATAAATGTCGCAGAAATACCACGATATTCTTAAAGATTGTAATGTAAAAAATATGCATTTATTACAAACAGTCTTAAAAACAGTATCACAATTCATTCATACAAAAATATAAACGCAAAAATTAAATAGACGTATCATCATCATCATGTCGTGCTGGTAGCACGGATATCCCTGGCTCTTTCTCTCGCCACTCCTACCTATCGTTCATCGCCTCTGGCAGGTCTTCTGGACTACATCCTGTATCCTCACATAGTTGCTGAACGTATGTTCGTGCTGATCGTCCTGCTTTTATCGGCCATGTGTGGGGGTCCATAAGTGTACATATCTTATGAGTTCGTACCTGCTTCTCCAACAGTGTCCTGCATGTCTGATTCGTCTAACTTGGATAGTTTTCGTGATAGGAGGCTAGTGGCCGTACAGTTGGTGTCTTGTGGGGTGTTTCCGCCAGGACTCGTTCAAGTATGCTCGCAGCATTCTTGTGTAATTGCCGTCTAGCTTCTTCTCCAACCGTTTTGTTAGAGTCCATGTTGTGCATCCATATTGCAGTATCGATGCGACCGCTGCCTGGAAGAAACTGCGTTTCATTTTATCGGTTAGGTCTGATTTCCATATAATCGATAGCCTATTGATAGTTGTCCATGCCTTCATTAACCTCGTGTCGATGTCCTCTCGGTTGATAAGACGCTGCTTCCTAGGTAAGTGAATTTGTCTAATAGTTTAAGAGGGGTTCCCCGAGAGTGGAGATGTCACCCTTTTGATTATAGCACATATATTCCGTTTTGTGTGCATTGACATAGAGGCCTATGCCTGCGGCTGCTTCTTCCAAACTATGCAGTAGTGTTTCGGCTTGGTTGGGTGTATTTGCCAGTATCGCTATGTCATCGTCGGCGTCGGTAAAAGTTTTTGCGGAGTACCTTCTGCTTCTTTTCTTTGTCAGCTCGAAGCTGTTCTCTCTGATTTTATCAATCGCTGTTCTAAGTACGTAGTCTAGACAAATGATAAAGAGGTATGGAGCTAGTGTGTCCCCTTGTAGTACTCCTGCTACAATGTCGAAGTATTCTGTGTCTCCATCTGGTGATCGTACTTTCACTTTGGTGTTTCTATAAAGAATCGTTATTGTTGTTACGGTTTCTTTAGGTAGGCCGTATGCTAGTAGGATTTGTTCCATCTTTCCTCTGTGAATGGAATCGAAGGCCTTGGTAAAGTCGACAAATAGTAATGTCGCTTGTATTTTTTTTTGGCCCCTACATCATCAAGGATTCTACGGGTGGTTAATATTTGTGAGGTCGTGGATCTCTTTCTTTGGAAGCCATTTTGGTTTTTCCTAAGCATGTTGTCGATTTTGGGTTCTATGCGGTTTCGTAGTAGGGCATTGTAGATTTTGGCTGCTATGGATGTAAGTGTTATGCCCCGGTAGTTTTTGGCTAATCCGAGGTCACCCTTTTTAAGGAAGGTGAGGATGTATCCCTTCATCCATCTGTCTATCGGATTTTGATTATAGACTGCGTTGCAGTGTCGGAGCAGTATGTCGTCGAAGTGTCTGGTCTTCCATACTTCTGGGGAAATCTCGTCCAGCCCTGCAGCTTTCCCATTCTTAATTTTTCTGAGAACCGAGTCGAGTTCTTCTTGTGTGAACGGTCCTAGTTTAATGTCCAATTGCTTACTAATTATTCTGGTGATTGGTTAATGTGTTACTTTCGGTGGGTTTCCTAGTAGGTTTTTGAAGTGCTGTTTCCACAGTTTTATTCTTTCCTATTGGTTCGCAGCTTTCAGTTTTGCTTTGGCTGTGCTCTTTCTTCTACTCACTTCGCTTATTGTTTGCCAGGGTAAATGTTTATTCATTTGATTTTAAATCTCTGTGTAATATAAAACTCTCTAGACGAGGCTTAGAATATGCTGATTGTATCCTCTGCAGAGGAGTAGACCCCCTCCACCAAAA